>CAKNYM010050689.1:326749-338148 GCA_932195095.1 Andricus curvator
AAAAATTTCCCTAAATTACCGGAAATTTATGAAAAATTTCGGTCATTTATGGTAATTGTACAGGTAAATATGGTAATTTACCATGGATTGCCCAAAATTCATTTTTAGAAATTTCCATAAATTTCCGGCAATTTATGAAAAATTTCGGTAATTTATGGTAATTTTACAGGTATATATGGAAACTTTCCATAAATAACCGCAAAATTCTATTATCTGCAACCAAAATTTCCTCACAGTTTTTACGGTGAGTGGGCTGATAACCATAAAATGCGAGCTCATAGATGCATAATTTCCATTATTCACCTCTGACGTCACTTTTTAGTCCCTAGGGAGTAAAAAGTAGAGCTTTAGCCCCGCTTCATAGGCGTCGAAAAGGGCTGAAATCATGCATGTGTCATAAAAAAGAATTTTAATATCATTCCAATTAAAGTCATGACCATGTGTAATTTTATGTTTTGAAAGGACTGAGTGATATCTAGGACTTCTGTGAAAATTATTTTCATGTTCATTTTTTCTAAGTCTAAGAGCCCTTTTAGTCTGCCCTACATAAACAGCATTACAATCTTTACAATTAATTTTGTAAATAACACATTTTTTGTCTAACGTTTCATATCTATCTTTTCCTAATTTTACAATCACATTGCTCTTAAAAGGAACTCTATATATGGTATGTAAACCTAATTTTCCCAACATAGATTTAAAAATCTTTGAGATTTTACCAAAATATGGAAGAACAACAGCATTGAATGTATTATAATCTACTCTGTTTATTTTATTTTGATGATTATTTATGTTTTTTATATATTTTATTCTGTTATGTACATGTTTTTCAATGAAATGAAAAGGGTAATGGTTAAGAAAAAGAATTTGTTTACATTGTTCAATATTTTTTTTCTCATGGAAAATTGGATGTGATAATTTAAGGGCTCTATCGATCAAATTTTTAATAATTCCTATTTTATTTTGAATAGAGTTATTTGATAGAAAACTAAGTGCTCTACCTGAAGAAATCTTTTTCCTATGCCAGTCAGTAATAATATGTGTTTCATCAGTTTTAATTAAAGTCAAATCTAGAAAATTTAATTTACCTTCAGTTTCAATCTCAACAGTAAATTGCAATCTAGGGTGAATACTATTAAAAGCAATAAGAAGAGTTTCAACATTATTTTTATGTACACTAAGTACTGAATCATCAACATATCTTGCATAAAAATTAATATTAAAATTAATTTTTTGGAAAACTTCATTCTCTAAATCCTCCATGACAATGTCAGCTAAATTAGGAGATAAAACAGATCCTATGGGAGTTCCCAACTTTTTTTTATAAAAGTTATTATTGAATTTGAAATAAACTGAATGAAACACATATTTTATCGCATCAAGAAAATGTTTGTTCGGAATTTTTGTGTTAATTTTAATCAAATCCCAACGTTTCTGTATGGCAATTTCGACTCTTTCATAAGGGATATTTGGAAACATAGCTATTACATCAAAAGAGACAAATATATGGTCTAAAGGTATTATCACACTGTCAATTAGTTTTAAGAAAGCATGACGATTTTTAATTGATGGTTTTGAGATTTTTATTGATTTTTTAATAATTTGACTCAATAATTCTTCCAATTTTCTAGTTGGGGAACCAATTGTTGAAATGACCGGTCGTAAAGGGTAGTCATCTTTGTGAGCTTTAACAAGTCCATAGGCTAAAGAGTGATTAGTACTGGATGTATCGATATCACATCTTTCAATATTATTGCCTAAATATTTATTAGTTCTCATTCTGTCTAAAATTTTAAACGTCCCTTTTTGAAGCATTATGGTAGGATTATTAGGAATCAATTGAAAACTATCTGCATCATTAAAAATATGCAACATTTTTTGAATATAAACATCCCTATGAATAGCTACTGTAATACTTCCTTTGTCTGATTTAGTGATCATTAATTCTGGATGATTTTTTAAGAAAATTTTTGTTTCAATTAAACCCTCACTCAATTCCTTTTCTAACCAAGTTTTTGGATTATCATTGTTTAAAAAATTATTAGATAAACCCATAAATTGAGATCTAAATTCATCAATTTTATTTTCAGGTATTTTCTTAATATTTGATTCAATGTCTTTTATTATTTCAAGTAGTTGAATATAGTTTTTTTCTCCAAATTTGTTGCTAAAACCATCTCCTAATCGCAAAATGTCAATAACTCTGTGTGGAATAATTACATTAGAGATATTTAGAAACCAAGGATCTGGTTGATCATGAAAAAGAACTGAGTGAATATTTAAATGCAGTTTTTGAACATCTCCTTGTTCATTCAGAATATTTAAAAAATTTTTATCATGTTTTCTATTATCCTTAAGGGCGATTTTGTTAAGTTTTGTTTCCCTTTCCAAACATTCTTTGATAATAAAGGAGGGAACTTACAAAGTTTGGGATAGAGTTATTAATTGGTTAAAGTAAAAATTTTTTGTACTTGAAAATAGAAAAATTCTTTTATATTTTAACAATCAAATTTCTCAAAAGGTGATTTTGATTATATTAAACTGAATTAATTTCTTATTTAATATTTTCTTTACAGACTCATACCTTTAGTTATTCCCTATAAATAATCCCTGATGAGGAGGTTTAAATTGACCTCGAAACATGTTGGTCTCCCTGTAGTATAAAAAGGACGGAGAAAGGAAAAAGTGAGAGGTTGGTTTTTGGTTGACTTTTTCCCTTTTTCTCCCTCTTTTTTCCATTAATTTTATTCTTGTCTCTAATGAGCCGAAAAGTGAGGTTTGTTTTTGAATTTTATTTTCTAATTATGAATATTTCCTGCTTATTTTGCATAAATTATTCGTTTATAAAATGAAATTCTTTTCAATCTTAATTTAAAAATTTTTAAATAGAGATACTAAACATATGATTCTTTCCAATCTGCAGCGTTTGCTCATGAATATTTTAAGAATTCTTTAAATTGAGTATGCATATTTTGCTCTCAATTTGTTGCAAGAAATCTTGTCCTTTATTTAATTTTTTATAAAAAACAATAATAATTATTTCTTTGTAATAAGTATGCATCGAATTTTGGTTAAATTAATAATTTTTTTTAGAAATGTATTCAAATATTTTGGATTATTTTCTTTTCCTAATTGGAAAATTTAATGATCCTAATGGATTGGTATTAGAATCACCTACAAATCGCATACATTGTTGCCCCTGATTGGTTGCGACACTGCGTGAATATGAATTTTAGTGGCTGTGTTCAGTTTGTTTATATATTTATAAAGATTACAAATTTTCTGCACCGTTTAAGTTTTTCCGATTTAAAAATATGTTGAAAAAAATCTGCAAGATTTGAAGACCTTTTTTTTATTTTTCAGGTTTTTACAAATTTTAGGAAAACTTTTAATTATTTCAAAAGATATTTATAATATTTTGCAGTTTCTAAAAGATTTAAAAATAATTTGAATATTGAGAACGCTTCAAAAAATTAAAAACTAAATAAAGATTTCTCAAGATTTCAAAAAAAAGAAGCTTTTTAAAAATTTTGAATGATTTTAATTTAAAAAATTTATTTTTGAAGATTATTTAAACAAATATTTAGAAGTTTTTAATATATTTTAAGAATTAAAAAAACTTTTTTAAATTTCAAAGCATTTAAAACAAAATGTCCATTTTTGAGGATATTGAAATGAAATTTTAAAGTTTTTTAAGGATTTTAAAAGGTTTCAAGATAATAAAAAACTTTTCCTAAGATCCCTGAGAAAATTTTTTATGATTTTTTGTTTAAAAAAATTAATTTTGAAAATTAATTTTAATTTAATAATTGAATTTAATTAATTTTTTGAAAATTCAAAAAGATTTAAAAGCTTTTCCTAAAATTTCCAAACGTTTGCAGAATTAACAAACAATTCGAATATTTTTCAAAGACATTTAGATGTCTTAGAAGTTTGGAAAAGACTAAACAATAACTTAAATTTGAAAAGATTTCAAAAAATTTTAAACTAAATGTAGATTTTTAAAGATTTCGAAAGAAAGAAGCTTTTTAAAAATTTTGAATGGTTTCAAGAGATTAACAATAATTTTTTAAGACTCATGGGAAAATTTTAAAGGATTTTTTATATTGAAAAATGAATTCCAGGAGAAAATTGAGAAGGGTTTCGTCACATTTCAAATGATTTTCTAAAATTTTGAAAAAGAATGTATAAATATTAAAGTAAAAATTTTTAATTTTACAAAATTACAAAATATTAGAAAAATTTCGCGTAAGTTTAAGAGATATTTGGAGGTTTTGAAAAGATTCATAAATAATTTTTTACTTGTAATGGTTTGAAAAAAAAGAAAAAATCGTAGATTCTTGAAGATTTTGAAATAAAATTTTTAAGTTTTTTAAGGATTTTGAAAGGCTTGAAGATAAGGGAGCGTTCACATATTACGTAACATTATTTTCGACCTTTCTACCCCCCCCCCCCCACTTTCTTCATCACCGTTACGTAACATTTTTTTTTATTATGTTTAAAAACATAAAAGTCGTTTTCTAAACATAAAAAAATTTTTTTTTTAAGATGAAGATGAATTAATAAAACAATATTTTGATGTAACACTGAATGCTTTTTCAATATTTTTTTTAGTCATACAAATATTGAAGTTCCTTAATGTAAATCCTAATTGAAATTCAGCAATTTAAAACTTTTTTTCAATACCATAAAGAATAGAAAATAATAATAATACAATATGAAAATTTTAAATAACTATTTATTTAAAAATAAATTATGAACACTTAAATTCGAGCTGAAATTCAATTTTGAGAATAGAGAAGAATAAAATAAGTATTATCAGCTTATTTTTTTAATTTATATAAATATCATTTTTATAAGATTCTTGAGAAAATTAAAAAAGATTTTCGAATATTTTAGATGTGACAAAAAAGAATCTAGAAGATTTCAAAGACATTTTTTTTTAATTTTAAAGGATTTCACAAAATATTCGGAATAATTCGAGTCTTTTTAAAAGATATTCAGGAGTTTTAGAACTTTGTAAGAAATCAAGAAATATTTGATAAATTTTCGGAAATGTTTCCAAGTTTTTAAATATTTTTAATTTATTAAAACGACATAAGTTCCTAAAAATATTTTTAACTGAGTCGAATTTTTCTTAAAATTTTGAAAAGTCGTTCAAAATGTAAAAAATTGCCTTATAATCTTCTAAATTTTCCCAGAAATTTTAAGAAAATTTGTTTATTCTCTTGAAACCTTTCGAAATTCTTTTTAAGCTTCTGAAGTTTTTGTTTGAAATCTTTAAAAATCTACATTTCTAAAAATCTTTCAAAGTTTAAAATTATTTTTCAGTCTCTTCAATTCTTCTAAATATTTCTTGAATTTTCTCGATTCTTTTTTGTGACTTTTCAATCTTGCCAAATTGAAACTGTTTACTTTAAAATCTTCTAGACTCTTTTTCGAAATTTTAGGAAATCGTTTAAATTGTTTAAAAACCTTTTCTAATTTTCTTTTAAAGTTCATTTTTCAAAATAAAAAATCATTTAAAATTTTCACACGAATTTTAAGAAAATTATTTTTGAATATTTTCAGACCTTCTAAACCTTCTAAACTTTAAAAATTATTCAAAGTTTTCCTGCATTTTTTAAAATTCTGCCAAATAAAAAAAATTGTCTTAAAATCTTTCAGATTCTTCTTTGACAATTTTATAAATCTTTTGAAATGTTTTGAAATATTTTTGAATAATCTCTTCAAATTAATTTTTCGAAATAAAAAATCATTTTAATTTTTCCTAGGAACATAAAATTTTTTGTTCATTTTCGTGAAATCTTACAAAATTCTTGAAAAATCTTTACACATTTTAATTATTTTTTAATCGTTTTAAAACTTCTGAATACCTCTTAAACTCACTTGAATTTTTTCTAAAATTATGTAATATGGCAAAATTGCAAACTTCTGCTTTAAGGTCTTTTACATCCTATTTAAAATTTTTAGGAAATAATAAAAAATGTTTTATAATCTTTCTCAATTTTCTCTTAAAAGTTAATTACAAAACAATCGTTTAAAATGTTGCCATGAATCTTAAGAACATTTTTTTCATTCTCTTGACACCCTGCAAAATTCAGTTTACCTAAAACTTTTTCAAATCCTGAAAAATCAAAAAAGTTGTCTCAAAGTCTTCCATATTCTTTTTCCACACATTTGGAAATCTTCAATACTTAAGAATGTTTTTTTGAAATAAAACCTAAACCATTTAAAATTTTCCCAGAAATGTTGAATACAAATTACACTCATTAAATTTTTCATAATTCTTAAAAAGCTTCTAATTTTTTTTTCGAATTCTTCAAAATAAGGCTTTGCCCATAATTTAGAGTGGTAGCGAAATGTTAAGAATTATTTACAGAATTATTTCCCATTATTGAATAATCATTTACAATTTAAATCTTCTTTTCTATCATTAGAAATAAATACTATGATGGAGTAAAATTATTTATTCAGAAATTTTGATATGCAAAGTTGATGGTGCAGAAAATGCATAAATTAAAAATGTTACGTAATTGGGTTCAAATACCCCCCCCCCCCAGACCGGCCCGGACGTAACACGAACCCCCTCCCTCTTTTTAATGTTACGCAATATGTGAACGCTCTCTAATAAGAAACGTTTCTTAAGATTATTAGGAAAGTTTTAAATTATGTTTTGTTTATAAAAATTAATTTAAAGAGAAAATTCGATAAGATTTTAAAATATTTCTTCAAATTTCCAAAATTGTCAAAACAAAATCTGGAAGATTTTTAAGAAATAATTAAAAATTTAAAAATATTTCACAAATGAAAAATAGAAAGTTTTCAAGAAAACAAAAAACTTGTAAGATTCCTGGGAAAATTAAAAAGATTTTTTATTTAAAAAAATTAATTTCTAAAGAAAATTTCAAAAAATTTCTAAATTTCTTTTTTTAATCTAGAAGATTTTTAGGCAAATCTTTTAATTTTGGTAGATGTTTCAAAACTTTAGTTCTGAAAAATATTTTTTGGGTGAAATTTCAGGTCGAAAATTAATCTGTCTTGGTTCAGGATTCACCTATTTTGTTGAAAGTTCGTCTTTTTGGATGAATTCAACTCTTTTTTTTAATATTAATATCTTTTTCAATTGAAATAATAATGGTTGAATTTTTCTTTGTGAATTTATCTGTTTTGTTTGAAAATTCAACATTTTAGTTGAAAATTTATCTCATTTATTGAAAATTGAAATATTTTGTTGAAAATTCGTCCTTTTCACAGAAAATTAATCTTCTTGTTTGAAAATTCATGTTTTTGGTCAAAAATTATTCTGTTTTGTTTGAGGATTCAACTATTTTGTTGGAAATTCGTCTTTTATCGAGAAAATCAACTGTTTTTGATTTAAAATGAAAATCTTTTTTTTTAATTGAAATTTCAACTGTTACATTTTTGTTGAGAATTTATTTTTTTGGTTGGAAATGCATATTTTCGGATTAAAAAATGTAATTGTTTTTTAGAAAATTCATCTGTGTTTGGTAAAAATGTAGTTTTATTTGCTTAAAACTGCAACTGGTTAAAGATTAATCTTTTTTGGTTGAGGATTCAACTATTTTGTTGAAAATTCGTTTTTTTTTGGTTAAATTCAATCGTTTTTTATTTCAAATTAAAATCTGTTTTAGTTGAAATATCAACTATTGTGTTTTGTTGAAAATTCTTTTTTTGTGTGGGGAAAAATCAACTACTTGGTTTAAATTTGACTTAGTTTGTAAAAAATTAACATTTTTTGTTGAAGATTCTTCACTTAGTTGAAAAGTCCACTAATTTTTTGTAAATGAACTGTTTTGTTGAAAGTTCATATTTTTGGCATGAAAATTCAACTGTCTTGTAAATAAATCATCTTTTTGTCTTCAAAATTCAACTGTTTTGTTAAAAAAATTCATCTATTTGGCTAAAAATTCTCTTTTGGTAAAAATGTAATTTTTGGTTTGTTAAAAATGCAACTGATTAAAGATTAATATTTTTTGATTGAGAATTCAACTATTTTGTTAAAAATTCGTCTTTATTGGATGCGTTCGACTGTGTTTGATTTAAAATAAAATTCTTTTCTGGTAGAAATATCAATTAGGCTTTACATTTTTCTTCGATTCGTCTGTTCTGGTTGAAAATTAATTTTCTTGTTGAAACTTTGATTTTACATATATCTGACATCTTCAAAAATATGTTTTATTTTCTCAAGAACCGTAGGAAAATTATATTTGTAATACCTTAAAAACAAATTAACTTAAAAAATAAATAGTGATTCGAATTTTATATATTTTATTCATTTTCCCCCTCAAATTGAAAAAATTCACGTGGGCGTGTAGCGCACGATTGATGAAGCTAATATAAATAAAAAACTGAACCAAAAACCATCAAATGTAAAATTCTTGAAACAAAAAAAAAAAGGGAAAAAATGTTAATATTTTAATATTTAAATTTTTTTAATTCACCGTAAAATTGCGTGTCCAGTTGCATCGAACGCACTCGTCAATAAATAACAAAATGCGCTATTACTACAAAAGCATTGTTCAAGCTTATCTTTGGCTTGAATTTTTATTTTGGGATCAAGTACGATAAGCCTAAAGTTACAAAAGAAATTTTTTTAACATGGAAGTGCGTCATTACACAAAAAGAAGAAACGTATCAGAAAATTTATTTCCTGTGAGTTATAGCAGAGTTAATGTGATGATATTTTCTGAATAATGATTCTTCGTTTCTATCGTAGAACAAAAGTTTCCCGATAAGGGGCTTTTCCACACAACAGATATTTTGCATAAGATGGCATAATAGATTCAAAAAGTGGGTATATAAACTGCAGAAGATTTGAGTTTTCTATCTGTGTGCTTCAGCAGCAGTTCAAATTTCACGGTCTCCTAAGAACTATTTTGAATTAAAAATGAAGCTGTCTCTGTGCTTTATAGTACTGGCTACTGTTTTCTTGCATGGTAAGCAGAAAAAAAAATATTTTAATAAAAAGTACAAAGTTCTGTTTAATTATTATTTTAATTATCTTCAAGTTAAATCAAAGGATAAGTCGATTTATTTGTTTATATTACCTTATTTTTAAGTTAAAATTTATAAACTTCCGAATATAATGAAAAAATTTGAGTAGTTCTTCAAAACATCACTTCACTATCACAGTTCACTATAATGATTTTGCAATCATTGTTTCTCATTTATAGGAAATTCGTCATAGAAAATTCTTTAAAATTCAGTGAAGTGTTTGGAAATCGTAAAAATCCAATAAAAAAAGTAGAAATAATTTTTAATTTCTTGAATATAAATTATATTAAACGTATTTATTAAAGTTCTCTAAAAACACGTTAAAATCCCTATAAATCCTTCAATTCTCTTGCAATCCTTGGAGATTCAATAAAATTCTTTAATTCTTGTAAAATGTCTTGAAATGCCTTTAGATTTCTTAAGATCTTTAGAATCACTAGGAATCCTTTGAAATTTCATTCTGTAGAAGTTAGGTCTCTAGAAATAATTTTAAATCTCTTGAATATTGTAATTAAATTAAAGTTATTCATAGTTCTCTAAAAAAAAACAGTTCAAATCCCTAACAATCCTTGAAATCATTAGAAATCCTTGAATATTTCATTTATTTTCCAAAGTTTTTTAGTAATCCCTTGGCATCTTAGGAAATCCTACAAAATTCTTTTAAATCCCTTGACATTTTTTAAATACAAAGTTCTGTTTAATTATTATTTTAATTATCTTCAAGGTAAATCACAGGATAAGTTGATTTATTTTTTTATATTACCTTATTTTTCTTATTTTTAAGTTAACATTTATAAACTTCCGAATATAATGAAAAAATTTGAGTAGTTCTTCAAAACATCACTTCACTATCACAGTTCACTCTAATGATTTTGCAATTATTGTTTCTCAATTATAGGAAATTCGTTATAGAAAATTCTTTAAAATTCAGCGAAATGTTTCGAAATCGTAAAAATCCAATAAAATAAGTAGAAGTCATTTTTAATTTCTTGAATATAAATTAAATTAAACGTATTTATTAAAGTTCTCTAAAAACACGTTAAAATCCCGATAAATCTTTGAATTCCCTTGCAATCCTTGGAGATTCAATGAAATTCTTTAAATCTTGTAAAATGTCTTAAAATGCCTTTAGATTTCTTAAGATCTTTAGAATCACTAGGAATCCTTTTAAATTTCATTCTGTAGAATTGAGGTCTCTAACAATAATTTAAAATCTCTTGAATATTGAAAATAAATAAAAATTATTCATTAAAGTTCTTTAAAAACAGTTCAAATCACTAGCAATCCTTGAAATCATTAGAAATCCTTGGATATTTTATTTATTTTCCAAAGTCTTTTAGAAATCCCTTGACATCTTTGGAAATTCTACAAAATTCTTTAAAATCTCTTGACATTTTTTAAATCTCTTGAAATTCTTTGGAACACCTTAAACTCCCTAGAAATCTTTGCTTTAGAAATCGTAAAAAAAGATAAAATAAATCCTACCAAAAATTCTTTTAAATCCCTTGACATTTTTTTAATCTCTTGAAATTCTTCGAAATAAATTAAAATCCCTTGAAATCTTTCCTTTGGAAATCGTGAAAATGTATTAAAATAAGTAGAAATCCTTTGAAATCCCTTGAATACTTAAGTTAAATATTAAGCTTATGCATCAAAGTTCTCTAAAAAAATTGCTTAAACCCCTAACAATATTTGAAATCCTTAGAAATCCATTTCATTTATTTTCCAACGTTTTTTGGAAATCCTTTGACGTCTTTGGAAATCCTACGAAATTCTTTTGAATCCTTTGAGGTTTTTCAAATCTTTCGAATACCTTAAAATCTCCTCAAATGTTTGCTTTGGAAATCGTGAGAATGTGTTAAAATAAATAGAAATCATTTGGAATCCCTTGAATATTTAAGTTAAATTAAACTTATGCAATAAAGTTATATTAAAAAACTTTCAATTCCCTAAAAATCTTTAAAACGCTTTGAAATTTTTGAAGATTGAATACAAATCCTTTAAATCTTGTGAAATTCCTTGAAAACTTTGGAATCGCTAAGAATCCCTTGGAATTCAATTTCAATTATTTTCCAATGTTCTTTAGAAATTCCCTTGACATCTTTGGAAATCCTACAATTTTATTTCAAATCCCTTGACATTTTCATAATCTCTTGTAATTCTCTGGAACACCTTAAAATTCCTAGAAAGCTTTCGTTTGAAAATAGTAAAAAGGTATTAAAATAAATATAAATCATTTAAAATCCCTTGAATATTCAAGTTAAATTAAACATATGCAATAAAGTTCTCTTCAAAAAACTTTCAACTCCCTAAGAATCTTTCAAATCCTTTGAAATTCTTGAAGATTGAATAAAAATCCTTCAAATCTTGTGAAATTCCTT
>CAKNYM010050691.1:1076-43903 GCA_932195095.1 Andricus curvator
ATATCCCAAAGGGTTATCCCCTTGGATATTCAAATTTCCGCCTTGTATTAGGATATCCCGAAGAGTGATTTCTTTGGTTATCCAGATTTCCGTCTTGTAGGATATCCCGAAGGGTTATTCCCTGGGATATCCAAATTTCCGCCTTCTAGGATATCCCGAAGGTTGTTTATTCTCTGGGATATCCAAATGTTCGCCTTGTAGGATATCCCGGTGGGTGATTCCCTGGATGATCCAAATTTCCGCCTTGTAGGATATCCCAAAGTGCTATTCTCTGAGATATTCAAATTTCTGCCTTGTTACTAGGATATCCCCAAGGGTTACTCACTGGGATATCTAAATTTCGGCCTTGTAGGATATCCCGAAGGGTTATTCCCTGTGATATCTATATTTCAGCCTTGTATTATATCCCAAAGGTTTATCCCTGGGATATACTAATTTTCGTCTTGTAGGATATTCCGAAGGGTTATTCCCTGGTATATCCAAATTTGCGTCCTTTAAGATATCCTGAAGCGTTATTCCTGGGATATACAAATTTCCGTCTCGTACTAGGATATCCCGTACGTTTACACTCGGGGATATCCAAATTTTCGCCCTGTAAGATATCCCGAAGCGTTATTCCTGGGATATACAAATTTCCGCCTTGTACTAGTATATCCCGAAGGGTTATTCCCTGGGATATTTGAATTTCAACCTTGTATGATATCCCAAAGGGTTATCCCGCGGATATTCAAATTTCCGCCTTATACTAGGATATCCCGAAGGGTTGTCCCCTGGGATATCTCAATTTCAGCGTTTTATGATATCCCAAATGTTTATCCCCTTGGATATTCAAATTTCCGACTTGTACTAGGATATTTCGAAGGGTTATTCCCTGGGATATCCAAATTTCCGCCTTCTAGGATATCCCGAAGGTTTATTCTCTGGGATATCCAAATGTTCGCCTTGTAGGATATCCCGGTGGGTGATTCCCTGGATGATCCAAATTTCCGCCTTGTAGGATATCCCAAAGTGCTATTCTCTGAGATATTCAAATTTCCGCCTAGTTACTAGGATATCCCCAAGGGTTATTCCCTGGGATATCCAAATTTCGGCCTTGTAGGATATCCCGAAGGGTTATTCCCTGTGATATCTATATTTCAGCCTTGTATTATATCCCAAAGGTTTATTCCCTGGAATATACTAATTTTCGTCTTGTAGGATATTCCGAAGGGTTATTCCCTGGTATATCCAAATTTCCGCCCTATAAGATATCCCGAAGCGTTATTCCTGGGATATAGAAATTTCCGCCTTCTGCTAGGATATCCCGAAGGGTTATTCCCTGGGATATCTGAATTTCAACCTTGTATGATATCCCAAAGGGTTGTCCCGCGGATATTCAAATTTCCGCCTTATACTAGGATATCCCGAAGGGTTGTCCCCTGGGATTTTTAAATTTCAGCGTTTTATGATATCCCAAAAGGTCATCCCCTTGAATATTCAAATTTCCGCCTTGTACTAGTGGGTGTGATGAGCCCACACTTGTAGTTATTTACTACAAGAAACTATCCACCTAGAAACACTACCCGAATCGGGTAGTGTCACGCCTACCCTGAAAGGGAAATGGCTTAATGGTATACTACTACTACTAGGATATTTCGAAGGGTTATTCCCTTGGTTATCCAGATTTCCCATTGTAGGATATCCCGAAGGTTTGTTCTCTGGGATATTTGAATTTGCGCCTTGTAGATTATCCCGAAAGGTTATTCCTTGGGATATCTCAATTTCCGCCTTTTATGATATCCCAATGGGTTATCTCCTGGGATATTCAAATTTCCGCCTTGTACTAGGATATTCCGAAGGGTTATTTCTTTGGTTATCCAGATTTCCGTCTTGTAAGATATCCAGAAGGGTGATCCCCTGGGATATTCAAATTTCCTCCTTGTACTAGGATATTCCGAAGGGTTATTTCCTTGGTTATCCAGATTTCCACCTTGTAGGATATCCCGAAGGTTTATTCTCTGGGATATCAAAATTTTCGCCTACTAGGATATCCCGAAGGGTTGTCCCCTGGGATATCTAAATTTCAGCGTTTTATGATATCCCAAAAGGTTATCCCCTTGGATATTCAAATTTCCGCCTTGTACTAGGATATTCCGAAAGGTTATTCCCTAACATATATATTCAAATTTCCGCCTTGGAGGATAACTCGGGATATAAATGGGATCAAAGGGATATCAGGGGATGTCCTATTGCTGTGAAGGAGAAAACGGATTGAAAAGTATTAAATATTTATATCAAATCCAATCAATCTTTTATAGCAGAATTGAAAAATAATGCTCCATATATGAAATTGAAATTAGAAAACCCTCAACTTCCAAATTATCTGTTTAAAAATTTAAAAAGTTTTCCTCGTTGCCCCTTATAATCACTTACCTGAGCCGGTAACTGTCAGATGTTCTATTTTTATTTCAAAAGGTAAATAAGCTCCAATTTCAGGTCTTCCTTTCCTCCTAACACGCATATTTTGTACATAAAATAAAAGTCAATGAATCGTCAGAATAAATATTTCTCTGACGAATAAAATATGAGTAATATAACGTCTTTCCTTTCGAAACTCCTTCCTACAAGGATTTAAAAGTGACGTAGTGGGCGTGACTCGCGTCCCGTCATTTAGCATCATTGCGTGACCGGCAGTCGGTGCGGAAAGTTCTGATCGATTCTTTTACTCTATAAAAAAACTTACCTTTTTCTAATTATCGCCCTCGTGCAAGACATTTTTCCGTGAAACTCGTTCCAGGTATTTTTCCTTATTTATACAGTTGTGCCAGAAGCAAATCAAGAAAGCCAAAATGTCACAACAACAATACTATCCCTTCAAGGTAAGAGCAAATACCGAAAATCGAATATTTCTTTTCTCACGAGACCATGAATGGCAATGTCCTACTTTCGAAAAAAAGAACCTAGAGTTAAAGGCCGCGAATTGTGTTTACGGTTGAAATTTTTATTTACGAATAATCATATTTGAATGTACAGTATGCATTTCTCAATTACATTTTTATTGGTTCATATATTTTATCGGGTGATGATGTCATTTTGGAGCAGAGGTCGTGAGTGCCTTGAGATTTTATTTATGTAGTCATAAGAATTAACCAGAATAATTTGTCGGCTCTTATCTTTTTCTTTTTGCGATTTTTTTTTATTTCTTACGTTCAAATGGATGCGAATTTATATAAATTGGGAGGCGCGGCGTGGTTCCAAATTTCGGAGCAGACAAAATGATTTTTTTATTACGTTTTTACAAGGTGTCTACTCAACCTGGAATTCTCAGGGAATTTTTACATGCCTGGAAAAACCTGGAAATTTCAGAGGAATTTTTGTTAGAGTTAAGGAATTTTTTTGAGAGCGTGCTTAATTTATTTTTTTAATTGCAAAATAAAATTGAATAACAATGATTCTTCACTTGTAAAAGTAGCTGAAAATTGATGGATTTTAGTTGAAAATCCATGTATTTTGGTGAAAATTTCTTTCTTTTTGGTAGAAAATGAATCTTCTGGCTTGAAAATTCATCTTTTTGCTTGAAAGTTCAACAATTTGTTTGCAATTTTTTCTGTCTTAACTGAAAATTTTTTCTTATGTTGCGAAAATCCAATATTCATGTTGAAAAGTCGTCTTTTTTGGTTGAACTCAACTGTTTTTAATTAAAAATAAAAAATTGTTTGGTTCAAATATCTCATTTTTATTCAGAATTCATCTTTTTCGTAATGAAAATTTAATTACACGGTTAAAAGTTAATTCTTTTGTTAAAAATTAATTTTTGTTGGTTGAAAAATGAACTATTTTGTTAAAAAAAACTTTTTTTGTTGAAAATTTCTTTCTTTTATTGATTGAACATTAATTTTTTTAACTAAAAATCTCACTATTCAATTTTTGGTTGAAAGATGATCTTTTATAGTTGAAAATTCGTCTTTTTCAGTACGAATTAATTTTCTTAGTTAAAAATTCAATTATTTTAGTTACAGATTCATCATTTTAGTTGAAAATGCATCTTTTTGGTTTCAAATTCAACTATTCTAGTTGAAGATTGATAATTTTAGTTTAAAATTCACCACTTTGTTTGTAAATGTAACTATTGTTTTGAAAATTGGTTTTTATTTGGTTGAAAATGATATATTTTTTTAAACTTAAAATTGTAACTATTCCAATTAAATATTCCATAATTTTAGTTGAAAATTCATCTCTTTGGTTCAACATGAATTTTTTAACTGAAAATTTAACTATTCAATTTTTGGTTCCAACATGAAATTTTTAACTGAAAATTTAACTATTTAATTTTTGGTTGACAGTTTATCTTTTTTTTTTAGTTGAAAATTCATGTATTTCTTTGAAAATGTGTCTTTTTTGGTAGAAATTAATCTTTTTGGTTGAAAATTCATCTTTTTTGTTGAAAATTTAACTACTCTAGTTAAAGATTTACAATTGTAGTTGAAAATTTATCATTTTTTTGAAAATGTAACATTTAAAAATTATTTTTTTTAAACTGGAGGTGTAATTATTCCAATTGAATATTCCACCATTTTAGTTAAAAAGTCGCCTCTTTGGTTGATCATTAATTTTTTTAACTGAAAATCTCACTATTCAATTTTTGGTTGAAAATTTATATTTTTCAGTTGAAAATTCGTCTATTTAATAAAAATTAATTTTCCTGGGTGAAAATGAATCTTTTTGGTTAAAAATTCATCTTTTTCGTTGAAAATTCAACTGTTCCAGTTGAAGATTCATAATTTTAGTTGAAAATTCATCACTTTTTTGAAAATGTAACTATCTTTTTAAATTTATAATTTTAAAAAATTGTACTGCAAGTGTAACTATTCCAATTAAATATTCCATAATTTTAGTTGAAAAGTCACCTCTTTGGTTGATCTTTAATTTTTTTGGCTGAAAATGCAACTATTCAACCTTCGGTTGACAATTTATATTTTTCAGTTGAAAATTCATTTTTTTTTTAAACTCGTCTTTTTGGTAGAAATTAATCTTTTTGGTTGAAAATTCATCTTTTTGGTTGAAAATTTAACTACTCCAGTTAAAGGTTTACAATTTTAGTCGAAAATTCATCACTTTTTTGAAAATGTAACCATTTTCTTAATTCACCATTTTTTTAAATTGTTTTTTTTTAACTGGAAGTGTAACTATTCGACCTGAATATTCCATAATTTTAGTTGAAAATTCGTCTCTTTGGTAGATCATTAATTTTTTTAGCGAAAAATCTCACTATTCAATTTTTGGTTGAAAAATTATATTTTTTAGTTCAAAATTCGTCTTTTTTAGTAAAAATTAATTTTCTTGGTTAAAAATTAATCTTTTGGGTTGAAAATTCAATTATTGTAGTTAAAGAATTATAATTTTAGTTAAAAATTTATCAATTTGTTTGAAAACGTAAATACTTTTTTAATGTTTTTGTTGACATTTTTTTTAAACTGAATATTGAACTATTCCAACTAAATATTTCATCATTTCAGTTGAAAATTCACCTCTTTAGTTCAACATTAATTGTATTAACAGAAAATTAAACTATTCAATTTTTGGTTAACAATTTATCTTTCTTAGTTGAAAATTCATCTTGTTGGTTGATAATTTAACTCTACCAGCTAAATATTCACAATTTTAGTTGAAAATTTATCTTTTTGGCTAAAAATTCAACTATTCCAGTTGAAGGTTCATCATTTTAGTTGGATATTCTCTCACTTTAGTTAAAAATTCGTCTCTTTGGTTGAACATTAATTTTTTCAACTGAAAATTTAACTATTCAATTTTTGGTTGACAATTTTTTGTACTTGAAATTTCATGTATTTTTTTGAAAATTTCGTCTTATTAGAAATTAATCTTCTTGGTTGAAAATTCATCGTTTTGGTTGAAAAGTAATCTATTCCAGTTGAAGATTCATTATTCGAGTTGAAGATTCATCACTATAGTTGAAAATTTTTTTTTTGTGGGAAATTAATTTTTTCAACTTAAAATTTAACCGTTTTTGGTTAAAAAGTGATCTCTTTCAGTTTGAAATTCAAATATTTGGTTGAAAATAAATTTTTTTAAATTTAAAATTTAACTATTTGGTTGAGAATTCGTGTATTTTGTTGAAAAATCGTCTTTTTGGTAGAAATTAATCTTATTTGTTGAAAATTCAACTATTTTTTAAAATTCAACTATCTTGTTGAAAATGCATTATTTTTACTCAAAAAGTTAGGAATTTGAAGCGATTTAAATTGAATTTAATTTAATACTCGCATTAATTTTACCTAAATGCATTGAATTTTAAGTATAAGATTAAATAAAAAATGGTTTAAATTATTATTCAAATTCATGGACTTTAGTGATAAATTCAAGAAATGGTTAATTATGTTTTTAGTACTATTTAATTCATCCATGGTGCTAAAATATATTTAACAATATCTTGTAATATAATTTTTCAAAGATTTCTAAATTAAACATAATTATTGAATCCCTAAAAACTAAAAAAAAATATTTATAATAAACTCGCGAAACTGTATACGACTCGAATGTTTAAAAAAATGCAACATATTTGAATGGCTGGAAAAAAATCTGGAAAAAACTTGAGGTATCCTGGAGAAAACCTGGAATTGTCAGGGAATTTTTTCCAGGATTAAACACCTGTACAAATTTAAATAACGCATTATAAGTTTTGGGAATATTTTAAAGCGAAAATAAAGGAACACGTATTTCAATTTGACCAATTTTTTATTTTTTACAATCATTCGAAGATTATCTGCAGATTCTCGAAAATTAACAGCATTTTTTCAAAATTCAGTATTTTGAGATCAATCGTAGGTATTCGGGATTTTCTTTTCTTCGACCTGAGAATTCTTGCTTTTTCAATTTATTGATTACAAACAATTGGAAAAAATTATTTTTGAAATATCGAATTAATGCATTTTTATCGGAAACAACAAAATGTCTAAAAAAATATATACGAAGATGTTGGTTTTTCATCTACTGATCATTAGTTTTTTTTTAACTAAAGATCAGTAGATAAAAACCCAACATCTTCTTATATATTTACTGCACTGATCAACAACTAACATCTAATAATAATGTCTAAAATATGTTCAGTTAAAAGTTGACGCACCTAGAAAAGTTTTACAAAAAATACCTGATGTTCCTCATAGAATCATGAACTATGAAACAAATATGGAAAAATATGGGGCTTTCAAAAAAATCTTCTTTATTTGTTTCATCGAATTTTAAAAACACGAAATGAAAATTTAGAGGAAAACCCTTTTTTTATTTTTTCCAATATGTTTTAAAGGCTTCTGCAAAAAGTCATGTTAATTTTTATTCTAACCATTTTAAAGGTCCAACAAAAAAAAAGTTAAATGTTTTTTAACTGTCAATTTAATTATTAAATGCTTGACTTGGTAATTTGTTTATTTAAAATAATGCTGCATCAGACAAATCGCTTCTTTTTTAGGTATTTTGATTAAAATTTTATTTCCATATTATTATTGTATCAAACAATATCAAACATTTTTGATGAATAAGAATAATGCTGAAATTACTCAATTGAATTTGAAAGTTGTATACGTATCAAAATAGAAAAACGAAATTCAAACGTTTCCAAATTTGAAAGAATGTCGAATTTAAACGTATCTGAATTTTAAAAAGGCCCATATAAAAACGATAAATAATAATCAAATGGTTTAAAAAGTTTCTATAAGTTTCGCATAAATTTCAAATGAAAAAATGAAGTGACAATTTTGAAGGATTCCAAATACATATAAAAGCGTTCAGATTTCCAAACTTCCTCAAAGACAAAAGCGAGCGATATTTTAAATGACTCAAAAATAAATTGAAAACATGTATTAATAATTGAAAAAACTCTAATTTTCTCAAATATTCTGGAATACGTTTTTGCAGATTCTGAACAAAGTATATTATATGCTAAGAAACTATAGCGTTACACGTTTGTTCTTAACTCGACTCTAAAATTATCTTCATCTCCCGGAAACTGGAATTTCAGGGCCAAATAATATTTACAATACTTGAGTTGATTAATGAAGTGAGGTGCGTGCCTGTTTTAATTATAATTTACATTCATGAAACAAAAAAAGCTCAGCAAACTATCTTTTTTAGTCGCAAAAATTCTTTTTTTATAGATAATATATTTTTAATTTTATATTGAACTTGGTGTTTTGAACTCGAGGCTGAATCTGTGCCAGAAACTGGACTTTCAAGGCTTAACTGAATAATTCCTTCACATTAAGATCATGTGCTTGTTTACATAATATTTCCGAGATGAAAACTGGTTTCTGATTAAAGATAATTATAGGTATTGAATTTTTATGTGGGATTAAGTTTATTGTACTTATGCTTTAAAGTTTAAAGTCTGCATTGTCGATTCCAAAGGAAATAACAAATAACTCTAGAGTTTGAAAATAGAAAAGAATAAATTAAAGTAAGGCTGGCTTGATGAAATACGTTTTTATTCATCGTTTTATTATTTACCATTTTTCCAATACCTATTTATAATTTCATAAAGGTTCTAAATTGAGTGAGAATTTTCAAACTAAAAATTTGAAAGAAGCGTATTTTTAATGGGCACACTAAGAAATCCATATATTTGGCTATATATTCGATTAAAGAATAAAATCCTGAGAAAAAAAATATCGATTTTATTATTTAATGGAATAGCTTTTAAAAAATAAGGGATATGAGTCAATTAAATGTTTCACTGGAACACTGAAAGTTGCATGTGTTTCAGGAACGCTCGAAAGTTTCACAATATGCTTAATTCAATTTGAAACGCTTTAAATTCCTAACGTTTTAAGTAAAAATATTTAATTTTCAACAAAATAGGTGAATTTCCAAACAGAAAGGAATTATCAACGAAAAATGTAATAATTCATATATAAACAAAAAGGCATTCTTATTTTTCATCAAAAACAGTTGAATTCAACCACAAAAAATTAATAATTAAAAAATAGCTGATTTAAATTTAGAGAGAAACAAACAGTTGCATTTTTAACCAAAAAAGATAGAATTTTTACCAAAAAAGATGAATTTTCAAACCAAAAAGACGAACATTAAACAAGAGAGTGGAATTTTTAACCAAAAACGATTCTTCAATTCAGAAATAACAATAATTTCAACCAAATTGTTAAATTTTCACGCCAAATGGAATTTTATAAAAAAACAGTCGACGATTTTACCCAAAAATGTGAATTTTCAACCAAATAGTTGAGTCTTCAACCAAATAGATGCATTTTCTACCAAGAAAGTAATTTAAAACTTTTATCATAAATCTTCAACTTACATGATGAATCTTCAACTCAAATAACTAGATTTTCAGTCAAAAAATCAATTTAAAAAAAAAGAATTTTCAACAAAGTGTTTACATTTTCAAAAAAAGAAATGAAAGAAAGAGATGAATTTTCAACTAAAATGATGAATCCTCCACCAAAAATGCATTTCTAACAAAGTAGTTCAACTTTTAAACAAGTAGTTGAATTTTTAAATAAAAAAGATGAATCCTCAACAAAAATAGATTAATTTTCAATCAAGCAGTTGCATTTTTAACCAAAGGAAATTGAAGTTTCCACCAAGATAGACAAATTTTTATACAAAAAAGATTTGTTATTCAAGAAAGTAAACAAAATATCTACCAAACTGTTGAATTTTCAAGTACAAAATACGAATATTCAGAAAGCGTTTGAATTTTTAACCAAATAGTTGAATTTTCAACCCAAAAAAGAATTTTTGAACGAAATAATTAAATTTTTAAACCAAATAATTAAATTTTTAACAAACAAAAAAATGCTCAGTTAAAAATATAATAATAAACTTTTCAACCAAAAAGAATAAACTTTCAACGAAAAGCAGTTGGATTTTCTTATTGAGTTATATAATTCAGTTCGGAATTAAGTGGTAACCAAGAAAAAAATGAAAAGTGGAGAAAACGAAAGCCTGAGATAAATAGATAGGAATTTTGTTTATTTTTCAATACTTTAAAAATATTAGCTTGGAAAACTGGAAATTTTGTTTAGAAAATAAAGTTAATTTCCCAGTTAATATTAACATCGATATTATATATATTATTATATTATATATTATATATTATATTACATATTATTATTATATTAATATTAATATACATTAATACAGAATGAAATGTTTAAATTAAATACTTAATACCATTTGCTACATCTACCGTAACGTTATCAGGATGACCCGTTAGTTTTTACAAATTTGTTGGACATCCCTTTCGCTCACCAAAGAGGGGTTGAAAGCTTTTAAATTTTCGAAAATTAAATTTTTTTTTCTATGCATGCAGAAATTAATGCCAATTTTTTATATTCAAATACGAAATTCTGGGAAATTAGCAAAAAAATCCACCGATCAAATTTGGGCAAACACTGTCAAAAGTTATCCAAATTTGCTCGTTGGATCCTTGATTTTTTTAATTTCCAAAAATTTCGTAGTTGAATTTGAATGCTGGACGTTAAAGAAGAGTTTAATTTTTGATTAATTCTAAATTTAAAATCGTAAAGTCATATTTCAGAAAAATCCTTTTTGATCAAGTTAGAATTTTTTGGAATACCAACAAAAATATTACATTTTGTTTGGATTTGGTTAATGCAACACTTACTTCAAATTTATAAAAAATGCTACAAAAATTTAAAAAAATTAAAAAATTACACATGTTTTTCTCGCTTTGTTTGCAGAAACTTATATTTACTTTTTTTTAATTAAAATTTTTATCCGTTAGAAAAGAACTAATTTTATGTCAAATACTTTTTTAAAAATTGTAAATAAGAAAGGATCTGATTAACGAAATACCAAAAAACAAAATTAATTTTTGTTAGTATTTCAAAAAATGCTAACTTGATCAAAAATTATTTTTTCTAAAATATAATTTAATATTATTATTTGTTATCGAAAACTCTACACATAACGATTTCTCAAAAATTCAATTTTCAAAAAATATATTTTTTGGTAAAAGTTAATCGTTCTCGGTTGAAAATTCATCTTTTTGGTGTAAAATTCAACTATGTATTCCAGTTGAAGATTCATCACTTTTTTGAAAATGCATCTTTTTTTTTAAGATTTTCTTTT
The DNA here is from genome assembly GCA_932195095.1 of Andricus curvator. NCBI lineage: Eukaryota > Metazoa > Arthropoda > Insecta > Hymenoptera > Cynipidae > Andricus > Andricus curvator. The sequence goes on from CAKNYM010050691.1 coordinate 12,180, forward strand.
TTAGTAAAAATTAATTTTCTTGGTTGAAAATTAATCTTTTTGTTAGAAAATTTAAATTATTTAAATAAATTTTAATTTTAATAAAATTAAAAATTCAACTATTCCAGTTGAAGATTCATCACTTTTTTGCAAATGCATCTATTTTTTTATTTGTTTAAAATTATTATTTTAACTGGAAGTGTAATTATTCCAATTGAATATTGGTTGAAAGTGGAATGTAATTGAATTGAAAATTGGTTAAATACAACTGTTTTTTATTTTATATTAAAATATTTTTAATTAAATTTTTTTTTTAAATATCAACTTTTACATTTTTTGTTGGAAATTCATATTTTTAGGTTGAAAATTCAACTCCTTGGTTCAAAGTTGAACTACTTCCTTGAAAGTTAATTTTTTTTTTGAAGATTCATAAATTTAGTTCAAAATTCGTTTTTTTTGTTGTTGAAAATTAACTTTTTTTGAACTAAAAATTTATCTATTTTGTTGAAAATTCACAATTTTGGGAAGAAAATCAATTTTTTTGTTAAACATCAAGTATTTGATTGAAAATTAATCTGTTTTAGTTGAGGATTCGAGTATTTTGTTAAAAATTCATTTTTGTTGGTTAAATCCAACTGTTTTTTATTTTAGATTCAATTATTTTTTTAATATCAACTATTACAGTTTATGTTAAATATTCAACTCCTTGATTGAAAATGAAACTACTTCCTTGAAAGTTAATGTTTTTAAACTGAAAATTGAAGTATTTTGTTGAAAATTCAACTGATCGATTGAAAATTATCTTTTTTTGTTGAAAATTCATATTCTCGGTTGGACAATTCAACAATTTGATACAAAATTAAACTGTTTGCAGAAAATTCATTTTTTTATTGAAAATTATTTCTCCTTCATTAAATTGATCCTCAAATAAAATGTGGATTAGCATCACATCCATTATTTAAACTATTTACTTGAAAATGTATGTAATTTGTTAAAAATTCATCTTTTCGGTAAAAAAATTCATCTTCTTGTTTGAGAGTACAACTATTTGGTTAAAAATTTGCATATTTTGTTGAAATTTCGTCTTTTCCGGTAGAAAATGAAGCTTCGGTGTTGAAAATATATATTATTTCAGGCAATTAGCGAAGAAATTCAAAAATAAATCATGGGCAAAACACTCTCAAAAGTGTTGTCCAAATTTGATCGTTGGATTCTTGATTTTTTTAGTTTCCAAAAATTTCGTAGTTGAATTTGAATGTTGGACGTTGAAGAAAAGTTTAATTTTTGAATAATTCTAAATTTAATTTCTTAAATTTTAATTTTTATGTGTACACTTTTTGATAAAGAATAATATCGTAAAGTCATATTTCAGAAAAATCCTTTTTGATCAAGTTAGAATTTTTTGAAATACCAACAAAAATATTACATTTTGGTTGGATTTGGTTAATGCAACACTTACTTCAAATTTATAAAAAATGCTACAATCATTTTTAAAAATTAAAAAAAAAAAGCACATGTTTTTCTCGCTTTGTTTGCAGAAACTTATATTTACTTTTTTAAATTAAAATTTTTATCCGTTCGAAAACAACTAATTTTATGTCAAATACTTTTTTAAAAATTGTAAATAAGAAAGGATCTGATTAACGAAATACCAAAAAACAAAATTAATTTTTGTTAGTATTTCAAAAAATGCTAACTTGATCAAAAATTATTTTTTCTAAAATATAATTTAATATTATTATTTGTTATCGAAAACTCTACACATAACAAATTCTCAAAAATTCAATTTTCAAAAAATATATTTTTTGGTCAAAGTTAATCGTTCTCGGTTGAAAATTCATCTTTTTGGTTTAAAATTCAACTATGTATTCCAGTTGAAGATTCATCACTTTTTTTGAAAATGCAACTATTTTTTTATTTTTTAAAGATTTTCTTTTTTAGTAAAAATTAATTTTCTTGTTTGAAAATTAAAATTTTTTAAAAAATTTAGTTTTCAAAAAAATGTATTTTTTGGTGAAAATGCAATTTTCAAAAAAATGTCTTTTTTGGTCAAAATTAATCGTTCTTTGTTGAAAATTCATCTTTTAGTTGAAAATTGAACTACTTTAGTTAAAGATTCATATTTTTAGTTGAAAATTCATCTTTCTGGTTTAAAATTCAACTATTCCAGTTGAAGATTCACACTTTTTTGCAAATGCATCTATTTTTTTATTTTTTATTAAAATATTATTAATTAATTATTTTTTTTTTTTTTGAAATATAAACTTTTACATTTTTTGTTGGAAGTTTGTCTTTTTAGGTTGAAAATTCAACTCCTTGGTTGAAAGTTGAACTACTTCCTTAAAAGTTAATTTTTTTGGTTAAAGATTCATAAATTATTTAAAAATTTCTTATTTTTTTATTTTTTTTTGTTGAAAATTAAATTTTTTTGAACTGAAAATTTATCTATTTTGTTGAAAATTTGCAATTTTTGGAAGAAAATCAATTTTTTTGTTAAACATGCAACTATTTGGTTGAAAATTAATCTTTTTTTAGTTGAGGATTCTAGTATTTTGTTGGTTAAATCCAACTGTTTTTCATTTTGGATTAAATTCTTTTTTTTAATATCAACTATTACGGTTTATGATAAATATTCAACTCCTTGATTGAAAATGAAAGTACTTCTTGGTAAGTTATTTTTTTTTTTTTTTTTGGTTGAAGATTCATAATTTTATTTGAAAATTCGTTCTTCTTTTGTTAAAAATTTCATTTTTTAAACTGAAAATTGAACTATTTTGTTGAAAATTCAACTGATTGATTGAAAATTATCGTTTTTGTTGAAAATTCATATTCTCGGTTTGACAATTCAACAATTTGGTACAAAATTAAACTGTTTGCAGAAAATTCCTTTTTTTTATAGAAAATTATTTCTCCCTAATTAAATTGCTCCTCAAACAACATGTGGACTAGAATCACATCCATTCTTTAAACTATTTACTTGAAAATGTATGTAATTTGTTAAAAATTCATCTTTTTGGTAAAAAAATTCATCTTCTTGGTTGAAAGTAGAACTATTTGGTTAAAAATTTACATATTTTGCTGAAATTTCGTCTTTTTTTTGTAGAAAATGAAGCTTCAGTGTTGAAAATTTATATTATTTGAGGCAATTAGCGAAGAAATTCAAAAATAAATCATGGAATTCTTTAAATTAAATTTCAGTGCACTCCAACGGTTTACCCAGCCGAGCCTTTCGATGCAAATGCGGATGCTGGTGTTTTGAGAAAGGCTATGAAGGGTTTTGGCACCGACGAAAAAGCCATAATCGACGTCCTGACAAAACGAGGAATTGTTCAACGACTTGAAATCGCCGAAGCCTACAAAACACTCTATGGAAAAGACCTCGTGAGCGATTTGAAAAGCGAGTTGACTGGTAAACTGGAGGATGTTATTGTCGCCTTAATGACTCCACTGCCTCACTTTTACGCCAAAGAATTGCACGATGCCGTTGCTGGACTTGGAACTGACGAAGAAGCAATCATCGAAATTCTCTGCACCCTCAGCAACTATGGAATTCGAACGATCGCTGCGTTCTACGAAAATCGTGAGTCTGAACCGTTTCTTTTATATCCTTTTTTGATTCAAGAAACAGGACTAGGATCGAGCGACTCTTCGACTTTTTTGAAAAAATGCGACTAATCGACTTTTCCGGGTTTTTTTTTTCAGAAGTTCGCTAAACTTAGTTTCAATTTTATTCACCAATCAATGTTTTAAAGTTGACATTCAAAACTAGAAAAAACCCTACCATTTTAATTGAGAACATTAAAAATTGAACAATTTTTTTTAAAGCTTTATTCTTAGAAAATTTTAAATCATTGGCTTTCGAAATTAAACTGTTCTTAATTTCGTGAATCCGCATTCAAAGTTAAACATTTTTTCAAATTGCATACCTTAACAGTTGAACAATTTTAAGTGGAAACGTTTAAAAACGATTAATTTCAAATTCATTTACTGAATTATTAGAATCCAACTATTTTTGGTTGATAGTTCATTCTTTTTGGATGAAAATTTCATTATTTTGTTGAAAACTCAAGTATTTTGTTAAAAAGTAATATTTTTTGGTCGAAATTTAACTGTGTTTTCAAACATTTGCCTTTTTGAATAAAAAATTCCACTTTTATGGTAGATAAGTCATCTTTTTTAGTTAAAAATTCATCTTTTTTGGTTGCAAATTAACTTTTTTCTTGAAAATTCAACTGTCTTCTAAAAAATTCGTCTTTTTGGTATGAAAATTCAACGATTTGGTTAACAATTGATCTGTTTTGTTGAAAATTCGTTTCTTTTCATTTCAAGTAAAATTACTTGGTTGCAAATGGAACTGTTTGCTTAAAAATTAGTTTTTTATGTTGAAAATTAGAAGTTTTCTTAAAAATTAATTTCTCTGGTTAAAAACGATCTATTTGTTGAAAATTAAACTTTTTAGACTGATAATTCAACTGTCTTCTAAAAAATTCATCTTTTTTATTTGAAAATTCAACTATTTGGTTAAAAATTCAACTTTTTTGGTTGAGTTTTGAATGATAATTCGATTATTTGGTTGCGAATTAAATTATTTCGTTAAAAACTCATCTTTTCTGGTCAAAAATGGAACTGTTTTGTTGAAAATTCGTCTTTTTCATAGAAAATTCGTTCTTATGTATTGAAAATTAACCTTTCATGGTTGAAAATGAACTTTTTTCTTAAAAATGTAACTGCCTTCTAAAAAAAATTTCTTCTTGGTATGAAAATTCAACTATTTGGCTAATAATGTATGTATTTTGTTGAAAACTCGACTCTTTTAATTTCAAGTAAAATTACTTGGTTGTAAATGCAACTGCTTGGTTAAAAATGTTTTTTTTTTTTGTTGAAAATTAGACTATTTGGTTAAAAATTAAACTTTTTTGGTTCAAAACCATCTATTTGTTGAAAATTCAACCTCTCAGGCTGATAATTCAACTGTCTTCTAAAAATTCGTCTTTTTGGCTTGAAAATTCAACTATTTGGTTGAAAATGTAATTTTTTTTGTTGAGTTTTAATTGAAAATTCGACCATTTGGTCGCAGATTAAATTATTTGGTTCAAAAGTCATCTTTTTGGTCAAAAATTCACCTGGATTGTTGAAAATTTGTCTTTTATGATAGAAAATTCATCCCTGTGGATTGAAAATTCATCTGTTATGGTAAAAAACTAACTTTTTCTTTGAAAATTTAACTATTTGGTTAAAAAATTATCTATTTTGTTGAAAATTCGTCTCTTTTCATTTCAAGTCAAATTATTTGGTTGTAAATGCAACTATTTGGTTAACAATTATTTTATTTTTTTAAATTCAACTATTTGGTATAAATTTCATCTTTCTTCGTTGAAAATTCATTTTTGTAGCTCGAAAATTTAACTGTTTGGTTGAAGTTTAATCCTCTTTGTTTGAAAATTCAACCATTTGGTTGAAAAATTATCTTTTTAGGTTGAAATTTCAACTATTTGGCTAAAACTTCGATTACTTTGTTACAAATTCGTATCTTTTGCTTGAAAGTTCTCAACAATTAGGTTGTAAAAGCAACTATTTGGCAGACATTTTTTTTTTAACTCAACTATTGATTGAAAATTATCCTTTCGAGTTTGAAAGTTAACTGTTTGCTAAACCATTAGACTTTTTAACTTGAAAACACATCTGTTTTGTTAAAAATTCGTCTTTGGGTTGAAGATACGTCTCTTTTGATTTAAAGTTCAACTAATTTTCTTGAAAATGCAATATATAGAATCTATTTCCCTATTTTCTTGAAAAATCACCCCATTTCCCCTGTTTCGTAGGCATTTTGGACGGTGAAGTCTGAATGATTACAAAATTAATAATTTTATATTTAAATTATACAGTCTCAGATTCAAAGCCTTCATTTTTGAGTAATTTAAAGTTCAAGTGTTTAAAGTTAATGCTCCGGATGTTCAAAATTAATGTAAATTATAAACTTCTTTCATTTGAAAATAATCCAAGGTGGCCCAGATTCAGAAACCTTCAAGCTAAATGACTATTGATAAAAAATTATATTGGAAAAGGATATTTTAAACTGAAGGAGAATTTGTAGTCTATATTCTTAAACAAATAAAGTTATTATTTCAATCATTTAGTCTCTGTTACCGCCTTTTTTCATCATATTCAAAAATTTGATGCAACTTTTTGTGGACTTTTTTCGCAATTTCATGTGGCTTTGTAATTTTATGCGACTAATGCGACTTTTTTAGGCCTTCTAGTCGATCCGATCCCTGAATAAACTAATCAGTAAAGTTTAACCACCTATTTTCAATTTTTGATTAGTTCTTTTTCAGAATTTGAAGCGACAGTCTTGAAAAGACTTTCAGCATAGCTTTCTATTTTTAAAATCCGATTCGCAATATTAACAAGTGCAGCTGGGGAATTTAAGATAATGAAATCATACTCTGGTACTTTCAACTTGTGATAGATTCGTTTTTTTTTATAAAACTGTTTTTGTTCCCAGAATTTATTGCTGGAAAGCGAATTTGCAAAATTAGTTGAGACTTTTTTTAATTTAGACCAGTTTTAGACCAGTTCCAAATTATTTAAACAAATAATTATGATTCAGATATTTCCAAAATTTTCTTTATTTATAAATACGTTGATTGTTTATCACAATATAAAAGAGAAATTAATTTAAAATGCTTACGCGTCCAATTTGAACTTCATCTTTGATTGTTGCCAAACTTAATTACTTTTACAACAATTTATGTAAGTAGAAATTCACAAGTTTCAGATTGGAATAAAATTCAACAATGAATTTAGTAAAAAAACTAAAAATGCAGGCCACAATTTAACACTTTTTTTCAGCGATGATACTATTTTGCTACTATTTCGGAAAAAATTGCACTAAAGACACTATTTTCTCATAATTGTCCGCTAATGCCACTATTTCTTTACATTTTGTTGAAAAATATTTTTCAATTTCTTCGCTAATTGGCTAATACAATGTGTCCGCCATCTAAACGAATCACAAAATACCGGAAATTAATAAAATAGTTTATCGTTCAACCAAGTAGTTGAATTTTCAACGAAAAAAGATGAATTCTCAATAAGAAATGGAATAGTTGATATTTTAACCGAGAAAATATTTTCATTGTAAATCAAAAACAGTTGAATTGTACAAAAAGGACGAATTTTCATTAAAATAGTGGAATCCTCAATCAAAACCGATTAATTTTCAATCAAGCAGTTGCATTTTTTAACCAAAAAGATGAGCTTTCTACAAAACAGTTAAATTTTCGACCGAAAAGATGAATTTTCAATACAGATGAACTCTCAACAAAATACATAAATGTTTAACCAAATAGTTGAAAATTCAGCCAAGAAGATTAATTTTCTACCAAAAAAGATGAATTTTCAACAAATTACATACATTTTCAACCAAATAGTTAATATATATAATAGTTAATTTTCAACAGAAACAGATTATTTTTTAACCAGACGATGGCATTTTAACAAAGAAAATTAAATTTTTACCGAAAGAGATAATTTATCAAATAAAAAATATAAATATTTAACAAAATAGTTGAATTTTCAACCAAAAACAAAATTTTTTAGACAAGGAAGGAAAAAGATGTCAATTAAATTGTTGAATTTTTAAGCCAAAAAGACGAATTTTCTACAAAGCAGTTGAATTTTCAACCCGAGAATATAAATGTAAAAAAAAAAGTTTATTTTCAACCAATCAGTTGAATTAAAAAAAAATCAACTTTCAATTTAAAAACGATGTTTCAACTAAAATTTGAATTTTCAACCGAAAAATTAAATTTTTAAAAAGTAGTTCATTTTCAACCTAAAAAGATAAATTTTCAACGAAAATGCAATAGTTGATATTTCATTTGAAAAAATATTTTAATTTAAAATAAAAAACAGTTTGATTTAACCAACAAAAACGAATTTTCAACCAAATACAACAGATTAATTTTCAACCAAACTGTTGCATTTTTAACCCAAAAAATTGATTCTCTACCAAAAAAGACGAGTTCAACAAAATGCATACATTTTCTAACCGAGAATATAAATTTAAAAAAAGTTAATTTTCAACCAATCAGTTGAATTTTTAACAAAATAGTTCAGCTTTCAATTCAGAAACTTAATTTTCAACCAAAAAAAAACGAAGTTTCAACTAAAATTATGAATTTTCAACCAAAAAATTAAATTTTTAAAAAGTAGTTAATTTTTAACCTAAAAAGATAAATTTTCAACGAAAATGCAATAGTTGATATTTCATTAAAAAAAATATTTTTATTTAAAATAAAAAAACAGTTGGATTTAACAACAAAAAAACGAATTTTCAACCAAATACTTGAATCCTCAACTAAAACAGATGAATTTCCAACGAAAATGTTGCATTTTTAACCCAAAAAATTTATTCTCTGTCAAAAAAGACGAATTTTCAACAAAATGCATAAATTTTCTAACCGAGAATATAAGTTTAAAAAAAGTTTATTTTCAACCAATCAGTTGAATTTTTAACAAAATAGTTCAGCTTTCAATTCAAAAACTTATTTATACAACCAAAACAAAAACGAAGTTTCAACTAAAATGATGAATTTTCAAACAAAATTTTAAAATGTAGTTCAACTTTCAACCAAGAGGTTGAATTTTTAATATAAAAAGATAAATTTTTATCGAAAATGTAACAGTTAATATTTCATTTAAAAAATATTTTAATTATAGTAAAAAACAGTTGGATTTAACCAATAAAAACGAATTTTCAACTAAATACTTGAATCTTTTCCACTAAAACAGATTAATTTTCAACCAGATTGTTGGATTTTTAACAGAAAAAAATTTATTTTCTACAAAAAAAAGACGAAATTTCAATAAAATTCATACATTTTCAACCAAATAATTTAATTTCCTACTAAATTGCGCATAGTCCAGCCAAAAATACGAATTTTTTACAAAACAGTTGAATTTCAACCCGAGAATATAAATTAAAAAAAAAAGTTTACTTTCAACCAATCAGTTGAATTAAAAAAAAATAGTTCAACTTTCAATTTAAAAAATTAATTTTTAACCAAACAGAAACGATGTTTCAACTAAAATTTGAATTTAAAACCGAAAAATTAAATTTTTAAAAAGTAGTTAATTTTTAACCTAAAAAGATAAATTTTCAACGAAAATGCAATAGTTGATATTTCATTAAAAAAATATTTTTAATTAAAATAAAAAAACAGTTGGATTTAACAAAAAAAAAACGAATTTTCAACCAAATACTTGAATCCTCAACTAAAACAGATGAATTTCCAACGAAACTGTTGCATTTTTAACCCCAAAAATTTATTCTCTGTCAAAAAAGACGAATTTTCAACAAAATGCATAAATTTTCTAACCGAGAATATAAATTTAAAAAAAGTTTATTTTCAACCAATCAGTTGAATTTTTAACAAAATAGTTCAGCTTTCAATTCAAAAACTTATTTTTACAACCAAAACAAAAACGAACTTTCAACCAAGAGGTTGAATTTTTAATATAAAAAAATAAATTTTTATCGAAAATGTAACTGTTAATATTTAATTTAAAAAATATTTTAATTTAAAGTAAAAAGCAGTTGGATTTAACCAATGAAAACGAATTTTCAACTGAATACTTGAATCTTTTCCACTAAAACAGATTAATTTTCAACCAGACTGTTAGATTTTGAACAGAAAAAAATTTATTTTCTACCAAAAAAGACGAATTTTCAACAAAATGCATCAATTTTCAACCAAATAATTTAATTTCCTACTAAATTGCACAATAATCGAGCCAAAAATACGAATTTTCTACAAAACAGTTGAATTTTCAACAAACAAGTTAATTTTCAATCGAAATAGATTATTTTTAACCAGACAATTGCATTTTTAAGAAAAAAAGTTGAGATTTCTACAGAAAGAGACAAATTCTCAAACCCAAGAAGATGAATTTTCAACAAATTAGTTGAATTTTTCACCAAGAAGTATGAATTTTTAACAAAATTGGGTTCTATTAATTCAGTTCGCATTTAAGTAGCAAAACGAGAAAAAGAGGAGAATAAGGAAAAGACTGCGAAACCTGCCATAAATAAACAGGAATGTTGATAATTTATAGACTGAAAAAACATTTGAAATAAACATTAAAGTTCATTTGTAATACTTTAAAAATATTTGGTTATAAAACTGAAAGTTCTGCTTAAAAATAAATTTAATTTTCCATTTCACACTTTTTTATTTCAGACTATACACTTTTAAATTCGGACTAGAAGTTTAATACTTGAAAAAATTTATGGCACTATTTTTACACTATTTTTTTCAAATGTGTGACACTATTTTCGATGTCTAAAGTGAGTTCGAGGCCTGAAAATGTAAAAAGTTTAGTTTCTTGCTCTGCTTATCTAATTCAGAGCATGCATATCATGATGACGGTATTAGTTTTTTTTTTTAGGAAAATGTGAGTCAGAGCAATTCCTACTCCTTTTGGATCGCAAGGTCTTGTTTCTCGACTGAACATAGTAAACTTATGTTCGTATGAAAAGAAGGACAAAGTGTGACGTCAGTGGGCTTCTATATTTATATGAATACCTCGCAAAGGTGATGTCATCACTTTTACGAAACAGAGAGTCAATTGATGACACGATAGAGCTGTACCTGTTGCATACGGATAACTTCCTTCCCTTTCATCTCGTACTCGTGGAACAAGCCTTGGACTCACCACGCTGTTGACACTATTTGACACTTTTTTTAAGCGATGACACTATTTTTCAATATTTTTTAACTTCTTCGCGAATTGTCCAAAATGTTGAATTTCAGGGTGGCCGCTAGACATGGAAAACTGGGAAATATCCGGGAATTTTATGAGACCGGAAAAATCCGGGAAATGACAGTGAATTAATTTTTTGACCGGGAATTTTACAAATTTTTAGAAAAGAAATCTGTCCAAGTTTGATTTCAACAGTTCTTTAAATAATTAGTTGACTTGTTATCTTTCTCAATTATGATATTCAGTTTAAAATGCGTAATTCGAAAATCTTTCACTTTAAAACGAGCTTTACAAATTTTCTATTTTAGATTTTCATTTTGAAGCGTGCATTTTTCATTTAATGAATTTTAAAATGCAGTTTTAAAGATTTAAAAAAATTAAAAATTAGGAGTGTTTGAAATCGACAATTTTGGATAAAAAACATTTTTAGTTCACCAACTGTGAATATAAATTATAAAAAAATTTTTAATTGAACTGTACGGTGAGTATTAACAAGTGAATAATAATTGATTTTATAAGACGATTCGGAATCAGTTCAAAATTTAAATTTGTCAAATTTTAACGTTAAAAATTAAACTGTTTCAATTGAAAAGCCTTAGTAGTTAAACAAATGGAAACGCCCGATTGAAACTTTATAAACTATTTTCAATTTTAAAATAACTTCAAAATAATGTATTCATAATTAAAGGCTTTTATTAAATTTCAAATATTGTTTCAGTCTATGAAAATTTTAAATTTTCCAATTTTTTAATTGAGAAAGAGAACAATTGCTTAATATTTAGAAATATTTGACTGGTCATTTAAAGTCAGTAATTATAAATAAAATATTCAAAATTAAAAACAAAAAAGCTAAACTTTGAATGTTACAATTTTAATTGTTCTATTTGAAAAAATTTCAATTTGTAAGTAAAATTGTTGAGTTTGTATGTATAAATAAATATTGAACGCCTTTTATTCCTAGAAAAAAGTCGAGTAAATTGAAGAGATATTTAGAAGTTTTGAAAAGATTCAAAATTAATTAAAAATTGGAAATGATTTTAAATAATTTAAACGAAGTATCTACGTATACCGACAAAATCCGGCTATTCTTACCGAATTTCGGTGCAAATAGGCCACGGCCGAACTTAAGACAAAATATAGATTTTTGCAGTTTTCGAACAAAAAATGAAGTAGCTTTTAAGAATTATGAAAGGCTTCAAAAGAATAAAAAACATTTTCTTGAGATTCCTAGGAAAATTAAAAATTATTTTTCATTTTGATAAATTTCAAGAGAATATTTAAAAAGTTTTAAAAAGACTTCCAAAATTGTCAAAAGTGATCTGGAAGATCTGAAGGAAATATTTTTAATTTTGAAGGATTTAAACAAAATTGTAGGAAAAATTCAAATCATTTTAAAAGGTGTTTAGAAGTTCGAAGTTTTTAGAAGTTCTAAAAAAGTTTAAAACATAATTTAAAATTTGAAAAAACTTCAAAAAAACATGTAGATTTTTCATGATTTTGAAATAAAATTTTTAAGCTTTTTGTGGATTTTTAATCTATTTAAAATTAAAATAATTTAACTTCTAATTTAAGAATTGTTCAGTATATAAAAAAATATAATTGTTCAATTTTTAATGTTTCTAGCTTAAAATTGCTTCAAATTATTTGCAGCTCAGTTTTTATTACTTCATATGGAAAAATTTTTAGCTTTAGAGTTCGAATTGTTTAATTTCATTGGCCGTGAAAAATGTTCGCGAACCAGGAAAAAGTCGGGAAAAGAACCGGGGATTTTTTCCTTTGATTAAAACGCCTACCCTGAATTTTCAAGCCACAAAGATGAGATTTTAATAAAACAGCTAAATTTTCAGTCAAATAGTTAAATTCATAAATAGTTAAATTTCAACTAAAAAGATGAATTCTCAACAAATTATATCAATTTTCCATAAAACAGTTGAATTTTCTAACAAATTGTTGAATTTTCAAGCCAGACGAATTCTCTACAAAACAATTGAATTTTCAACCTGAAAATACTAATATTCACGAAAAATGTAATAGCTGATATTTAAACCAAAAAAGATATTAATTTAAAATAAAAAGCAGAGGAATATATCCAAAAAAGGCGAATTTTCAACATAACTAGAGCCTCATACGCGCGCTCCGCGCGCGACCAATTTGTTTACATTCATTTATTTTATTTGGAAATGAATTTCAATAAAATACCATAAAATAATTAATTTTTACTTCAATAATTTTGATTTATACATGGCTTCGCCTGGATACCCTCTCACGATGCAGAATAAATAATTCTGTAAAAAATTGAGCCTATTCGTTGAAAAATAGCCAGACTCTAAATTTTTCAATCGAAATTGTTTAAATAATTAATAATTCTTGTACATTTACAAAACATAGTGAAAATTCATCGGAAAGACAATCTTAGTTGATTCCGCAAATAAATTGTTCTGAATTTGTTTATGAAAATTGTTTAAATAATTAATAATTATTGTAAATTTTCAAAGTATCATAAGAAAGAGCTATTTGAAAAAACATTCTATTATTGATTCCGTAAACAAATTGAGCCAATTCTTAAAAAAGCCAAACTCTTGATTTGTTAATCAAAATTGTTTAAATAATTATTCATTCTTAGAAATTTGCAGAGCATTCTAGCAAAAAGTAATTGGAAAGCTATTCTTACTTAATTCTATAAAAAATGGAGCCTGTTCGTGAAAAAATAGCCAAACTCTCAGTTTTTTAATTAAAATTGTTTAAATAATTGAAAATTATTGTAAATTTACAAAGCAAAATATAAAACAGTCATCGGAAAGATATTCTTAGTTGAATTCGTAAACAAAGTGAGCCTATTTGTTGAAAAACAGACAAACTCTGAATATGTTTATGAAAATTGTTAAAATAATTAACAATTATTGTAAATTTGCAAAGTAACATAGGAAAGACTTATTTTTAATACATTCTTTTCGGTTCTGTAAACAAATTGAGCCAATTCGTTAAAAATAATGATATTACTATTAATAATTCTTGTAAATTTACAAAGCAGCATATAAAATAGTCATCGAAAAGACATTCCTAGTTGATTCCGTAAACAAATTCTGCCTATTCCTTAAAAAATAGACAAACTCTGAATATATTTAGGAAAATTTTTAAAATAATTAATAATTATTGTATATTTTCCAAGTATCGTAGAAAAGATTTATTGGGAATACATTCTTTCTTTATTCCCTAAACTAATTGATCCAATTCGTTGAAAATGACCGGGCTCTTAATTTGTTTATGAAAATTGTTTAAATAATTAATAATTTTTGAAAATTTGCAAATCATCATACAAAAAAGTAATTGGAAAGACATTCTCAGCTAATTGTGTAAACAAATTTAGCATATTTGTTAAAAAATAGCCAAACTTTAAATTTCTGTATCAAAATTGTTTAAATTATTATTAATTCTTGTAAATTTACAAAGCAGCATAGAAAAGAGTCATCGGAAAGACATTCTTAGTTGATTCCGTAAACAAATTGAGCTTATTCGTTTATATAAATTGTTAAAAAAATTCATCGTTCTTGTGAATTTACATAAGCAACATAGAAAATAGTCATCAGAAAGACTTTTCTTAACATCATAGAAAAAAGTAATCTGAAAGATATTCTTACTTAATTCTGTACAAAATTGAGCCTATTCGTTGAGAAATAGCCAAACTCTTAATTTTTCAATCAAAATTGTTTAAATAATTAATAATTCTTGTAAATTTATAAAGCAACATAGAAAAGAGTTATCGGAAAGATATTCTCAGTTGACTCCGAAAAAAAATTGTGCCTATTCCTTAAAAAATACCCAAACCCTAAATATGTTTATGAAGACTGTTTACATAATTAATAATTATTGTAAATTTGCAAAGCTTCATAGAACAGAGTCATCGGAAGGATATTCTTAGTGAATATTGTAACAGAAATTTAGCCTATTCGTTGAAAAATAGCCAAACTCTGAAGTTGTTTATGCAAATTGTTTGAATTATTAATAATTATTGTAAATTTACGAAGCAACATAGAAAAGTGTCATCAGAAAGAAATTCGTAGTTGACTTTGTAAACAAACTGTACCTATTCCTTGAAAAATAGCCAAACTCTAAATATGTTTATGAAAATTGTTAAAATAATTAATAATTATTATATATTTGCAAGCTATCGTAGAAACGAATTATTGGAAATACATTCTTTCTTGATACCCTAAACTAATTTATCCTATTCGTTGAAAAAAGGCCAAGGTCCTTCTGAAAAGTTAAACAAAAATGTAAAGTTGGTTTTTAAATAAAAAATTAACAAAATTTATCATAAAAAATCCAAACACAATAAAAAAATAAATGGTACTCAAAATTTCGAAAGTTTCAAACATTTTGAAATATAAATGAACTATGACAAAAGCGTTAAATCGAAAATGAATCTTTCAAAATACGAATAAAATATTAAAAATGTTAATTAAAAGCCTTCTTTTTAATTACATACATTTTTAACCAAGTAGTTGAATTTCGTAGCAAAAAGTTGAGTTTTCAATAAAATACATAAATTTGTAACCAAATAGTTGAATTTTCTGCCAAAGAAGACGAATTACAGTGTATGGAATGTAAGTCCAAACTTTATTTTTTTTTAATTTTCAGTTTATATTTTTTTCGTTTCTAAAAAATGTTTAATAAAAAGTTGAATTTTTAAAGTAAAAAGATCAATTTTTAACCAAAAATGGTTTAGTTAAATTTTCATTGAGAATTAATTTTTAATAAAAAAAGGAATTTTCTACAAAACAGTTTAATTTTGTACCAAAGAGTTGAATTGTATACCAAATTGTGGAATTTTCAAACCAAAAAGACGAATTTTCTGTAAAACAGTTCAAATTTCAACCCGAGAATATAAATCTTCTACAAAAAAGTTAATTTACAAACAATCAGTTGAATTTTCAACAGAATATTTCAATTTCGAGTTTAAAAAATTCATTTTTAACAACAAACTTTTCAACTAAAATTATGTGTCTTTAGCCAAAAAAAAATGAACTTTTAATAAAATAGTTCAACTTTCAACCGAGGAGTTGGATTTAACCAACAAAGACGAGTTTTTAACAAAATACTTGAATCCTCATCTAAAACTATTTTGAACAAAATACATAAATTTTGATCTAAGTAGTTAAATTTTCTACCAAGTTTTTTCTTGAAAATTCGTCTTTTTTTATTAAAAGTTCAACTACTTGGTTGTGAATGCAACTATTTGGTCAAAAATGATCTTTTTTAATTCAACTATTTGGTACAAAAGTTATATTTTTTGGTTGAAAATTCATCTTTCTTAGTTGGAAATTAACTTTTTTGTTGAAAATTTAACTGTCTTTTAAAAAATTCGTCTTTTTGGCACGAAAATTCAACTATTTGGTTAAAAATTGATTTATTTTATTAGAAATTCGTCTCTTTTGATTTCGAGTGAAACTATTTTGGTTTTAAAGGTTTTAAATGCAACTGTTTGGTTAAAATTGTTTGTTGTTGAAAATGTAACTATCTGGTAAAAAAATCATCTTTTACGGTTGAAAATGATCTTTTTGTTAAAAATTCAACTTTTCAGACTGATAATTCAACTGTCTTCTAAAAAATTCGTCTTTTTGGCTTGAAAATTCAACTATTTGGTTGAAAATGCAACTTTTTTGGTCAAGGTTTAATTTCTTTTATTTAAAAATTCGACCATTTGGTTACAAGTTGAATTATTTGGTTCAAAATTAATCTTTTTTGGTCAAATATTCAACTGTGTTGTTGAAAATTCGTCCTTGTGGATTTAAAATTCATCTTTATGGATTTAAAATTCGTCTTTATGGTGGAAAATTAACTTTTTTCTTGAAAATTGATCTTTTTTCATTGAAAATTATATTTTTATTAAAAGTTCAACTTTATTTTTAAAAATTCGCCTTTTGATTCGAAAATTCAACTGTTTGGTTAAAGTTTAACTTTTGTTTGTTTAAAAAATTGACCATTTGTTTGAAAATTTATCTTTGTAGCTTGCAAATTCCACTGAATACAAGGCAAAAAAATTCGATTATAAAAAGTTATCTAGTTTCAAGGAAATAGGTGTGGAAGTTGACAATCTCAAAGTGACACTAACCACAAAGTGGAGCAGGCTCGGCTGTGAATTGCGATAAAAAATGTAATCTTCAGTTTTGATAAAAAAATAAAAATTTTACATCCAAGATATTAAGTTTCTCAATGTGCATTTTTCGCTGAAAGGCCTATAAAACGAAGAAAATGATTTTTTGTTTCAATAAACAATAATAATTTCAAGAAATATCGATACTGAAGGGAAGAAAAAAATTATTGCTATAGGCTAAAACACTATAACACTAAAATTTTAACTAACATGTAAATAACAAATTTTTAGTACTATATTAAAAAATGAGAATTTGAACAAATAGTTTTAACACTACGATTTTTGTAGTTCTAATTTTTTTTTAATACTGTAAATTTTCAAGTTTTTATTGAAATTAAAATTCCAATGATTTTGGATTCATTTTTTAATATAATTTTCAAAGAATCGAAAGATAAGGTATTTTTCGTATTTCACGATTTTCTGAAGAGAAAACGAGTATTTCGCGGAATCGAGATAACAGTCTAATTCCGTGTATTTATTTTTTTTCCTCATTCGAATTTTTTCTTTGAAAAGTAAAAACCACGCACAATTAAGTTATCTAAAAAACGCTATTAATAAAATCGTAACTTTTGTAAAGACTATTTTTAATTAAATTTTTGTAAAATAAGAAAGAAGGCATTTTATATTTCTTTGTGGCCAAAAAAAATCTTGTTATTTCAATTGCAGAATTTTATTTCAAATATTTTGAAAAAGTTTACATAAGCAACTCTTATAAAACGAACGAATATTTTGTTCGAAAATATATTTTAAACGCCTGAAGAATTTTCTTTTTGAAATTTTTTTTAATTTTAATTGTCTTAGTATCGAGGACACTTGAAGTTTATTAAAAATTCAAGTTTTAAAAAGTCTTCAGACTAGTCATCAATTTTGGAAAAGCCTAATAGTTCAAAAGCGTAAAAATGTTCAATTCATAACAAATTGATTTAAATATGTAAATGCCAATTTGAAAAACTAGCGTAAATTCAATTCAAAATAGAACTTAAATTCTAAAGAAAATAATTGTCTGCAATTTTTGCAAACATTATTAGAAGCACAAAAACGGCAAATTCTTTTAATTATGAAGCTTTTGTATTTAAACATTTCAGATTTCTAATAATATTGCTTTCCATTTTTTTTGCTAGTAAAAAACTCACATTTAATTAATGTAAAAGTCCTTTCATTCTCTTAAAACTCCAGAGTTCCAGGACTTTAAAAAATCGGTCTACTTAAATTCGAGCTTAAATTGGTATTTAAATTTCTCTTGCCTTAAAAATTCCTTTTCTTTTTAAATGAAGACCTCAAACGAAATTAAAGCTATTTATAAAGTTTCAAACTCAGTGATATTAAATCCTATTTCAAATTTATGATTACAGTCTATGGAAAAACCCTCGAAAGTGATCTCAAAGGCGACACTTCCGGACACTTTAAACGCCTTTTGATTTCCCTGACAGTAGCAAATCGGGATGAAAACCAGGGAATCGATCACGATCAAGCCGTTGAAGACGCACAAGCCCTTTTCGATGCAGGTAAAAATTTTTAATATTTATATATTTATATTAGAGTAAAATTTTTATAAAATACAAACCATATTCAAAATCGAAAATTCAATATAACAAAATCATTTTCAATATTTCCAGGAGAAAAACAATGGGGAACAGACGAATCCCAATTCAACGCAATTTTAATCTCTCGTAGTTACCAACAACTTCGACAGACTTTCATCGAATATGAAAAAATCTCCGGCCACGATATCGAAGTCGCAATCAAGAAAGAATTCTCAGGAAGTATCGAGAAAGGTCTCCTCGGAATAGGTAAGTAGCTAAAACTAAATCCTATTTTTCGTTGAAATGAGTTAATAAACAATTTATAATTGTACTCAAAAAATAGAAAAGTATTTCAATTCCAATTATTTATTAAAATGATTTAATAATTACTGACGTAATTGATTTGCTCCTTTTATTCGTCCTTGGCTTTATATTGTGATTTCATAACTATGAGAACCGTTAAGATAAATAAATAAAATATTAAAATTCATGTACGTACTTGGCGGAGTTTTTTCACACTTAGTATTTTGTTTGCAATTTTTGAATTAAAATATATAATTGATACTAATACAAAGTTTTTATATTTTATGGTATCTATTATCTGAAATAAAAGAAATGAAAAGCAACGCCAATATTTTGTATAATTGATGAAAATTGACATCTTAACATCAAATTAAAATGGTTCAAAATTTTATTTTTGAAGTCTAATTTTTTTTTAATATATAACTTATTTCCGGTGAAAAATGCGAAGATAACATGTTAACGTCTAAATGCTGTAAAGATTTCTTCAAATCTATATTTTTATTAAAAATATCCATTTTTGTTCAAAAACTTTAACATAACATTTATCTAAAATGGTAGGTCTTCTTTGAAACTCGCCGATTTCCCGTGAAAAATGTTAACATAACCTAAAATTGGTCGAAAATTATTAATCTTCTTTGAAACCTATACCGATTTGCGGTGAAAAACGTAAACCTAACCTAAAATTCTTCAAAATTGTGTCATCTTTGAAATCCAATGATTTTATTTTTTTTTTAATATCGATTTCGTGTATAAAATACGAACATAACCTAAAATTGTGCATCTACTCTGAAATCTAATGCTTTTTTTAAAACTAAATATAAGTATTATACAAGTTTTAACATCACGTAAAATTTTAAAAAATTTCGAATTTTTTTCAAAAGATTTTAAATATTTTAAAAGATTCAAAGCAATTTTCAGTAGATGTCAATCAATTGAACGGATTTCAAAAGATTTCAAAGATTTTACGGTATTTTTGAAAATTCGAATGAATTTTTAAGAGATTTAATAGATTTGAAAGGATTTGAAACATTTTAGGGTATTTTAAACGATTGTAAGGAACTTTCATTAGATTAAATATTTTGGGGTATTTTGAAAGATTCGAAAGAATTTTCAATAGATTTCAATAATTTCAAAGTATATCAAAGCTTCTAAATGATTTTAGGGTATTTTAAAAGATTCCAAGGCATTTTCAAGAGCTTTACAAAATTCTAAGAGATTTCAAGGATTTGAAATAGTTTAGAGTATTTAAAGATTTTATCAAAAATACAAATTTCCGACGAAAAACACTAACATAATCCAGAATTGTTAAAAAATTGTAAATATTGTTCCAATTATAATTATGTTTGTTTAAAGATACCAATTTCCGATGTAAAACAACAATGAAATCTAAAATTGTTCGAAATTTGTGAATCATCTTTGAAATCTAATGATTTTCTTTCTTTTTAATATCGATTTCGTGCGTATAAAATACGAACATAACCTAAAATTGTGCATCTACTCTGAAATCTAATTATTTTTTTTTAATTCAAAATACCTATTATAAAAGTTAACATAACGTAAAATTTTAAAAAATTTCGAATCTTTTTTCAAAAGATTTTAAATATTTTAGGGTATACTTTAAAAGATTCAAAGCATTTTTCAATAGATTTCAATAATTTGAACGGATTTCATAAGATTTCATAGATTTTACTGTATTTTTTAAAGATTGCAATGAATTTTTTAAAGGTTTAATAGATTTCAAAGGATTTTAAAAATGTTAGGGTATTGCAAACGATTCTAAGAAATTTTCATTAGATTAAATATTTTTGGGTATTTTGAAAGATTCCAAAGAATTTTCAATAGATTTCAATAATTTCAAAGTATTCCAAAGCATCTAAAAGATTTTAGGGCATTTTTAAAGATTCCAATGCATTTTCAAGAGCTTTAAAAAATTCCGAAAGATTTCAAGGATTTGAAATATTTTAGGGTATTTAAAAAGATTTCATTAAAAATACAAATTTTCAACAAAAAACACTAACATAATCCAAAATTGTTAAAAATTGTAAACATTGTTCAAATTATAATAATGTTTGTTTGAAAATACCAATTTGCGATGTAAAACAACAATGAAATCTAAAATTGTTCAAAATTTGTGAATCATCTTTGAAATCTAATGATTCTTTAATACAAATTTCAATTTCTGACGAAAAACATTATCGCAATTCGAAATTGTTCAAGATTGATTTTTTTTTGTTTTAAATAAAAATAGTTGGATTCAAATCTGATGATTTTTGTTCACAAATACCATAATTTCAGGTGAAATGCACCAACATAACCTGAAGTGTTTGAAAAATTATAAATATTCTTTGAAATCTAATAATTTTTCATTAAGAATACCAATTTTCAACGAAATTGGCATTTTTAACTTGGTATTTCTAATTTTTGCATCTTAGCAATTGTAACGTAATTAGAGTAGTAAGTTAGAAACTGGTATTTCTATCTCAACACAACAGAAAATGCCAATTTCCGGTAAAAAATGTTTAGATAATCCAAAATCGACAGTTTTTCCAAAATTTGATATCTATGAAATGTAATATTTTTTTATTCAATTATTAAATTGTTCAAAATTGTAAATTTTATTTTAAATCTAATGATTTTCGTTTAAAATAACCAATTCCCGGCCTAAAACGCTAAATAACATAACGTACATTGTTGAAAATTGGGAATCTTGTTGATGATTTTTGTTCAATGAATTTCGTTTAAAAATGCCAATTTCCGGTGACAAACGCTAACATAACCTAAAATTGTTGGAAATAGTAATTCTTCTTCGAAACGTTATGTTTTTACATTAAAATTCTTCTTTAGAAATACTAATTTCCAGTGAAAAGTACTAAAACATATAATATTTTCAATAATGTATTAGATAATTTGAAATTTTTTGTTTAACTGTCAAACAGTATTAAAACGCATGAGCGTTTCTCAATTCACATGAGGTTTTCTGTCATTGTTCTCATTGAAAGGGATTACTTCTAGATTTAATTGATTAAATTTCAAATTGATATAAAAGCAACTTCAAGCCAATCAGGTTTTCAACAATAATTAATGATTGCGAGATTTTCGAGACATCGTTACATCACTTTTTAGATAGGAAATTTTCAATTGATATATTATTCACTTTTAAATTCAGTAGATTCGTATACAAATTTTCAATCAGCTTCATCCAATTATAATATTTATAATCACGTATTAATTCAGTATACGAATGTCTAAGCTTTTAATTTGTTAATTAATGTCATTTAATTCTAATCCTCAATTTTGATTTCGAAAATCGAATCTGTAAACCCTCTTTTATTTTCAGTGAAATGCGTCAAGTCGAAAATTGGTTTCTTCGCGGAGAGACTTTACGCAAGTATGCACGGAATTGGAACGAAGGATCGCACTCTAATCCGAATTGTCGTTTCGCGTAGCGAAATCGATCTTGGGGACATCAAAAAAGCGTTTGAACAACGCTACGGAAAATCGCTCGAGAGTTTCATTGCCGTAAGTTTTTATTTTCTTATCCACTTCCTCTCCAAGAATTTGCAAAATTGGTACAGAAAATTGGCACATTTTGATTTCAAAAATACATTTTCTTTGACGAGTAAAAAGGATTTTCTGTTTGTAGAGATTCTATTTCTAAATCATTTTTATTTTTATTGATGTTTTTCTCTTGGATACTCCGGATAATGGAAAAGTGCGACCCAATAAGATCCAATACGTGTCGGACTTGTAAAGTTACAAACATTTAGAGCAGTGGTGTAGTCTTAAAAGAAAAAGTGGACTGGGATTATAAGTGGAAATATCGTTACGAACTTAGATAACATTTAGAACTTAAAGCCAATAAGAAAATCTACTATGTTTTTGGGTAAAAGTTCACTTATTTATTGAAAAGGCTATTATTATATTTTTGGTTCGGAATTCATCTCGTTTGGTTAAAAATTCTATTATTTGGTTGAAAATTTAATTATTTTGTTGCAATTGCAACTATATTGTTAAAAAATCATCTTTCTTCTCAAAAGTTCAACTAAAAATTTATCTTTTCTAGTTGTAAGTTCAACTTTTTGGTTGACAATTCATGTTTTTTGTTTTTTTTTTAATTCGTCTTTCTTGGGAAAAATTTAATATTCTTGGTTGAAAATTTATCCTTTTTGGTTAAAAATGCAATTTTTTGGTTGAAAATTTAATTATTTTGTTGAATATGCAACTATATTGTTAAAAAATCATCTTTTTTATTTTAAAAATTAATTTTTTTGGTTGAAGGTTCATCTCTTTGGTTGAAAATTCAACTATTTTTATGAAAATTCGTTTCATGTTTGGTTGAAAAAATTTTTTTTTAACTGACAATTAAACTATTCCATTTTTGGTTAAAATTTATCTTTTTCAGTTAAAAATTTAACTATTTGGTTAAAAATGTATCCTTTTCAATTGAAAATTCAACTTTTTGGTTGAAAATTCATGTACTTTGTTGAAAATTCATCTCTTTTGGTAGAAATTTAATATTCTTGGTGAAAAATTTATCCTTTTTGGTTAAAAATGCAATTGTTTGTTTGAAATATCAACTGTTACATACTTCGTTGAGAATTCACCTTTTTTGGTTGAAAAGTCGATTATTTGACTTAAAGTTGAACTACTTTGTAAACAAATTAATTCCTTTTAAGGATTCATAATTCTAGTTAAAAAGTCAACTCTTTGGTTAAAAAATCATATTTTTGGGTAGATAATTAGACTTTTTTGTAGATAATTCATCTTTTTGGCTTGAAAATTTAACAATTTGGTAGAAAATTAAACTACTTGGTTCAAAATTCAACTTTTTTGTTGAAAAATCATATTTTTGGGTTGAAGATTCAACTTTTTTGTTGATAATTCGTCTTTTTGACTTTAAAATTAAATAATTGTCTTGAAAATGCATGTATGTATTTTGTTCAAAATTCGTCTTTTTTGGTAGAACATTAATCTTCTTGGTCGAAAATTTATCCTTTTGGTTGAAAATTTAACAACTTTGTTGAAAACTC
Organism: Andricus curvator; assembly: GCA_932195095.1. Classification (NCBI taxonomy): domain Eukaryota; kingdom Metazoa; phylum Arthropoda; class Insecta; order Hymenoptera; family Cynipidae; genus Andricus; species Andricus curvator. Next base: position 35,936 of record CAKNYM010050691.1, read on the forward strand.
ATTCATTTTGTTAAAATTGTTTTTTTTAATATCTGAAAATTTAACTATTCCATGTTTGATTAAAACTTTATCCTGTATATGCGATAAGTTGGAAAATCGTCTTTTTTGATAGAACATTAATCTTCTTGGTCGAAAATTCATCTCTTGGGTAGAAAATTCATATTTTGTTAAAAAGTCGTATTTTTTGGTAGAAATTTATTCTTGTTTGTCGAAAGTTCAACTTTTTAGTTGAGATTTCAATTGTCTTGTTAAAAATGCATCTTTCTTGATTAAAAATTATCTTTTTTGTCAAAGATTCAACTACTTTGTTAAAAATTCCTTTTTTTAGTTGAAGGTTCATCTCTTTGGTTGAAATTTTAAATATTTTGATGAAAATACGTTTCATGTTTGGTTGAAAATAAATTTTGTTAACTGGCAATTAAACTAGTCTATTTTTGGTTAAAAATTTATCTTTTTCAGTTAAAAATGTATAATTTTTAGTTGAAAGTTCAACTTTTTGGTGGAAAATTCATGCATTTTGTTTAAAATTCGTCATTCTTGGTAGAAATTTAATCTTCTTGGTTGAAAATTTATCCTTTTTGGTTAAAAATGTAATTGTTTGGTTCAAAAATCAACTGTTACATGCTTCGTAGAGAATTCATCTTTTTTGGTTGAAAAGTGGATTAATTGACTTAAATTTGGACTACTTTGCAAAAAAATTAATTTTTTCATTAAGGATTCATAATTATAGTTGAAAATTTAACTATTTGCTTTAAAATGAACTTTTATGTTGAAAATTCTAGTGTTTTGTAAAACATTCATATTTTTGGCTTGAAAGTTCAACAATTTGGTAGAAAATTAAACTATTTGGTTGAAAATTAAACTTTTTGGTTGAAAATTAAACTTGTTGGTTGAAAAATCATATCTTTGGGTTGAAAATTTAACTTGTTTGGAGATAATTCATCTTTTTGGCTTTAAAATTAAATAGATTTGTTGAAAATTCCTGTATTTTCTTCAAAATTCGTCTTTTTTGCTAGAACATTAATTTCTTTGGTCCGAAATTCATTTTTTTACCTTAAAAATTCAGTAGTTTGGTAGAAAATTAAACTTTTTGGTTGAAAAATTATATTTTTGGGTTGAAACTTTAACTTTTTTGGAGATAGTTTGTCTTTTAGGATTTAAAATTAAATGATTTTGTTCGAAATTCGTCTTTCTTGCTAGAATATTAGTCTTCTTGGTCGAAAGTTCATATTTTTGGCTTAAAAATTCAACAGTTTGATATAAAATTATATTTCTTGGTTTAAAAACTCATATTTTTGGGTTGAAAATTCAACTTTTTTGTAGATAATTAGTCTTTTTTTGGCTTTAAAATTAAATAATTTTGTTGAAAATTCATGTATTTGGTTCAAAATTCGTGTTTTTTGGTAGAATATTAATCTTCTTGGTCGAACATTCATCTTTTTGGTTGAAAATTTAACAACTTTGTTGAAAAATCTTTGAAACTTTAACATGTATACTTTTTAAGTTGAAAATTCAACTATTTGGTAGAAAATTCATGTATTTTGTTGAAAAATCGTCATTTTTTAATAGAAAATTAGTCTTGTTTGTTGAAAATTCAGCTATTTGGTAGAAAATTTATATAATTTCTTAAAAATTCGTCCTTTTGGATAGAAAATCATTCTTCTTTGATAAAAGTTCAACTTTTCGGTTGAGGATTCAACTATCTTGTTAAAAATTCATCTTCCTTGATTGAAAATTATCTTTTTTGTTAACAATTATTTTTTTCCGATTTAAAAGTCCACTGTTTTCTAAAAAATTCAACTTTTTAACTTAAAAACTTCACTCTTTTGTTGAAAAATCATCTTTCATGGTAGAAAAGTCTGCTTTCTTGGTTGAAAATGAACTTTTTTGATGAAAATTCAACTGTTTTTTTTTAAATTTGCCTTTGTCTAGAAAATTGAAATATTTGATTGAATTTTAATCTTTTTTGTTTGAAAATTCGGTCATTTGATTGAAAATGGATTTTTGTATGCTGAAAATTGAACTATTTGATTAGAAATTCAACTATTTTGTTAAAAATCTAATTATTTTTGGAAAATTTAACTATTTTGTTAAAGGCATAATTTTTGGTCAAAAATTCAAGTATGTTAAAAAATTCATCCATTTGGATTAAAAATTCACCTTTCATGGTAGAAAAGTCATCTTTCTTGTTTGAAAAGTAACTTTTTCGTTAAAAATTGAACTGTCTTCGAAAAAATTCGTCTTTTTGGCTTGAATTTAAAGTGTTTTGTATTGAATTCAATATGTTATCTACATTAGTTTTATTTCAAAGAGTTTATAAACGTAAAATCCGTCTTAAGCCAACGGCTACGTTGCTTTCGGGGAAGGGGGGAGGTCAAAAAATCCCAAAGTTGGTAACGTAGTTTATGGTTGGACCATAACTGAAAAAATTTTTCGTGTGACAAGAAAGTGTCTTGGCGCTGCCAGGCCTTCATAAAAAGTACCCTGGCGGCGCCAGGCCTCGACTACACCACTGCTTTAGAGTTTAAAAAAGGATTTCGTTCATTTTTTCTGCAAAATAGTCGCACGTTAATTTTAATTGGGTGAGCTTTTATAATTGTCCGGTATGGCCCTTTAAATATTCTAACATTAAAGTATAGATAAAAAGGTTGATTTTATTTTTAAGATATAACTTATTTTCTAAAATTAGTTTGAATCTCGCACAAAATGAGAAAATTCCTTTTATTTGTTTCAGGGCGATACATCCGGCGATTATAAGAGAGCCCTCCTCTCCCTCGTTTCGACCTAAATCTCTCGCTCAAGAGTCGGAAATAATTTTTCACCAAGTCGCTCGCTTCGTTGGTGCACTGCCTAAAAATCGAACGAATCTCAATCCTGCATTTTGACTTTTTTTACACACGAAAACGTATCGGAAAATAACGAGCTAGCGACCAGAACTCGAAACCTCAACGATCCCAAAATACCGATAGTATTTTTAAAATAGTAAAATACAGAAAATGCATTTAAGTTTCTTTCGGAAAAAATCTAGGCTTGGTTGCTTCTCAGATTCGAGTGCACAAAACATAAATGTTTCAATTCTTAATATTTGACAAACTTTAATGTTTGTCTTTTAACATTCTTTAATATTTACGAAAAGTTAATGTTCGTTTTTCGATATTTATCCAAATTGAGTGTCCAGTCTTCAGTATTTATTAACGATTAATGTTGAAATTATTCAATTGTTTACGAAATATTTAGAGTTTATTTTCAATTTAAATTGTTAAAAAAAGTTTCTCTTTGACAATGTTTTTCTTCTTGAAGATAATAAAATTTGGTATGTTGCTCTCTATAAAGGGAGAATCAGGTACTTTATTTTCAAAATCGCGTTTTTCTCTCAAAGAATGTTATAGTATTCTTTAATAATAATAGATTTGTAGTTGGTTCTAAAACAACTGCCTTATACTCACATTTGTACATATATATAATTATATATTACTATTTTTTTATCCGAGTTTTGCTATTGCTGAAAGTGTTTCAAATTATACATCTATTTTACATGGAAAGCGAAATTGTATTATTTATTGATAATCGGTTGTTTCGCAAAAGAAAGTACACAAAGCGCAATGTTCACGTGCCAGCGTTTATATTTTTAACACGAATAAACTAATTCCTGATGTAATTCGTTTTTACCATTTGCATTATTTATTATCTGTAATTGTTGAGTATTTATTTTCAAGGATTTTAAATATTTTTCCTTAAATCCATGCAGTAATCACCCGAATTTAGGACCATACAAACTTCCTTAGTGATTTTCATTTAATTTCCCCAATTTTCAACTCGATATCTCAATATTTCATACTTTACACTCTTTCCCCTATTCCCCTCTTTTCCTCTTTTTTAAAGAATTCTTTTTTCTCCCTGTTTTCAAGAATCTTCTCCTTTTTCTCATTTTTCCGCCTAAATACGAATTTAATTAATAGAACACAATAAGAAAATCCAACTATTTTTGTTTAAAAAGTCTACTATTATATTTTCGGTTCGGAATTCATCTCGCTTGGTGAAAAATTCTACTATTTTTTTAAAAAGTCAACTTTTTTGTCAAAAATTCAACTACTTGGTTGAAAGTCGAATTCCATTTTTAGAAAATTAATGTTATTTAAACATTGATCTCTTTGGTTAAAAATTTTACTATTTTCTTGAAAATTAGTTTTTTACACTAAAAAGTAAGTATTCCATTTTTGGTTGAAGATTGATATTTTAACTGGAAATCGATCTTTTCTAGTTGAAAATTCAACTATATGGTGGAAAATTAACTTTTTTGTTGAAGAATCATATTTTTGGCTTCAAAATTCAATTTTTTTTTAATTGATGTATTTTGATGAAAAATGATGTATTTTGTTGAAAATTGGTATTTTTTGGTAGAAATTTAATCTTTTTGGTTAAAAAATCATCCTTTTTGGTTAAAAATGCAACTGTTTGGTTGTAAGTTAATCTGTTTTGGTTCAGGATTTAATTATTTTGTTGAAAATTCGTCTGTTTGGTTCCAATATCAACTATTAAATCTTTCGTTGACGATTCATATTATTCGTTGAAAAAATCAACAACTTGGTTTAAAGTTGAACAACTTTAAAAAAAAAGAATTTCTTTTTGGTTGAAGATTCATCATTTCAGTTGAAAATTACTATTTTCGTGTCGAAAATGTAATTGTTTGTTTAAAAATTATAGTAATTTCATTAAATCTGAACTATTTCGTGGAAAGTTAACTTTTTTGTTAAAGAATAATATTTTTGGGTTGAAAATTCCACTTTTTTAAAAATAATTCGTCTCTTTGGCTTCAAAATTCAATAATTTTGTGGAAAATTGATGTAGTTTGTTGAAAATTCTTCTTTTTTGGTAGAAAATTAATCTTCTTGGTTGAAAATTCATCCTTTTTGGTTAAAAATGCAACTGTTTGGTTGTAAATTAATCTGTTTTGTTTGAGGATTAAACTATTTTTTGAAAATTCGTCTTTTTTGGTTGAAATTACCTGTTTTTTATTTAAAATTAAAAACTTTTTGGGTTGAAATATCAAATATCACATTTTTCGTTGATATTTTATATTTGTGGTTGAAAAATCAACAACTTTGTTTGAAGCTGAACTACTTTTTAAAAAATTAATTTTTTTCTGGTTGAAGATTCATAATTTTAGTTGAAAATTCATATTTTCAAGTCGAAAATTCAATTGTTTGGTTAAAAATTAAACTATTTTTTATAAAATGTTAACTATTTGTTAGAAAATTAACTTTTTTGTTGAATCATATTTTCGGATTGAAAATTCAATTGTTACGTAGATAATTCGTCTTTTTGGCTTAAAAATTCAATAATTTTGTTGAAAATTGATGTATTTTGTTGAACATTTGTCTTATTTGGAAGAACATTAATTTTATTGGTGGAAAATTAAACTATTTGGTTCAAAATTCATCATTTTTGGTTGAAAATTCAACTGCTTCTTTGAAAGTTGAACTACTTTGTTCAAAATTCATTTTTTTAAGATTCACCTCATTGGGTGAAAATTTAACTTTTTTGTTAAAAATTTGTTTTTGTTTTGGTAGAAATTTATTTTTATTTATTTGAAAATTTAACTATTCCATTTTTATTTGGAAATACATACTTTATAAGTTGAAAAATCAACTACATGTTATAAAAAAATCCATGTATTTTGTTGAAAAATCGTCTTTTTGGTGAGAAAAATAATTTTATTTAAAAAAAATTATTTTTTGGTTGAATTCAACTGTTTGTTCAGAAAATATCTTTTGTAGTTTTGAAAATTCAAGTATTTGGTTTAACATTATTCTACCTTGATTGAAAATTGATCTATTTGGTTGAGGATTCAACTATTTTGTTAAAAATTCTTTTTTTTTTTGTTTAATTCAACTGGCCTAAAATTTGTCTTTTGGTAGAAAATTCATCTTTTATGGTAGAAAAGTCATCTTTCTTGATTAAAAATAAATTTTTTTGTTTAAAAATTAACCGTTTTCGAAAAATTTGTCTTTTTGGCTAGAAAATTAAACTTCTTGGTTAAAATTTAAACTATTTTGTTGAAAATTCATCTCTTTTGCTTGAAATTTCAACTTTTCGGTTGTTAACGCACCTGTTGGGTAGAAATTATTTTTTGTTTGTTGAAAATTCGTCTTTTTGGGTTGAAAATTGATTCCTGTTGGTAGAAAATCTTAGGAATTGAAAATTTTTCATATTGATTTCAATATGCTGTTTACATTAGTTTTATTTGAAAGAATTCATTCCCCTATTTTCGTGAAAAATCCTATTTCCCCTATTTTGAAAAAATTTAGTAAGTATTGCATGTCCTTAAGTTGTCTTCCTCATTTTTCGTTTGCCAAATTCTGAATCAATTGAGCAATTAATTTTAGTCTTTTAATTTTCCCTTTTCTTAAGTTTTATTTTTATTTAAAAAAAAAACTATCTTTGTCTTTTCAGGACGACGTCTCTGGTGATTACAAGCGCACGTTAGTTTCGCTTGTAATTGGATAAATGCGAAACCACCCTAGAAGCAGAGTTGCATTTACATTACGGAGATTTTATAAATTTTTTAGGCGAGAATTGAAGTCATTGAATCAGTTTGTATATATTCAACAGTTTCATTAAAATTAAATATATATCACAGTTTAAAAATGTTGAACTCTCTTCTTGGATCACGGAAATTATTTGCCCTAGGTACAATCTCTGATTCCGTTTGTCGTAATCTAAATACAATTAAAAAAATATTATGTATTAGAACTTTTATATGCGTAATTTGCTGGATTCTTTTTTAAAAAGAGTGCTTTTAAGAAAACTAAAATCAAATTAGAAGTCAGAAAATTACCTGGAAATAAATTGAGACCTGTGGCATCAGAGGACTTTTTAGACTTCTTGCTACGAATTTGTTGTCATTTATTCGAGCAAGCATCAATCTTTTGTGCATTCGATGAGCTGTAATTTGTCCACCTGCACTGGAGAGACAAAACTCCTTTCCTTGGTTGTCGACTTGATTCACCATCTCAGTTGTGACAATTACCTGCAAAGTTAAAAGAAAATAATACAAAATAGTTGCAGTTGAAAGAAAAAATTAGATTTATTGAAAATAATGTTTACAAGACTTACTGCAATGTTTATTAATGATAATTCACGTAAGTATTTTAAAGTGTAAAAGTAACATTTGGTTCGATGCCATGAATCTGAAGAATATTGGATTGGTAAAGACAAACTGTCGACAATCACAACTTGGACCTAGAAAAATGGTATCCCTTTATTTCATCAATTGACGAAGTTTAAAAAAATAATTAATATTCGTCGATATGAGAATTATTCTTTATAATTGTAAGATCTGCTCAATTATTTGAAAATTCAAAGAATTATGACATTTAATCATACATCGAAAATAATTAAAGAAATTGAATGGAAATTCTGGTGGCTATGAATTTTATAAAGTACATTTCTTATTAACTTTTATCTACGTTTGTAAGAAAAAAGAGCTCGCGCAAAAAAAAAACTAGTCATAATTGATCCACGTCCTTTTGGTAAATTTCTTCTAGTTTCATTTTCATTTCATTTCCCGATTAATTTTTTTAAAGAAAATTTAAGATTACATACTAACAAACAAAAGTCAACAAATTTCAAGCTTTTATTAAAATTAAACGAATTTAAATTTTTAGCACTGAAGTTTGAAGTATGTAACTTAATGGAAAGTGAAACTACTTTGTTAAAAGTTCATTTTTTGTTGTTGATCCATCATTTTAGCCTTTAAAAAAACATTTTTGTTCAAAATTTAACTATTTTGTTGGAAATTATTGTTTTTCGATTAAAAATTAATTTTTATAACAAAATTTAACTATTCCATGTTTGATTGAAAATTTGTCTTTTTTGATAGAAATTTAATTTTCTTGGTTGACAATTGAACTATTTCGCTGAAAAATTATTTTATTTAGTTTAAAAGTTATGTTTCAGGTGAAAATT
>CAKNYM010050691.1:43913-55986 GCA_932195095.1 Andricus curvator
GAGAATTAATATTTTTAACTAAATATTTAACTATGCCAATTTTTGTCGAAAATTGATCTTTTTTTATAGAAATTTAATCTTCTTGGTTGAAAATTGAACTACTTCGCTGAAAAATTATTTTATTTACTTTAAAACTTATGTTTCAGGTGAAAATTCAACGTTATTGTGTTGAAAATTCCTATTTTTTGTTGAAAATTCATATATTTTGTTGAAAATTCGTCTTTTGTGGCAGAATATTCATAATCTTGGTGACAAATTCATCTTTTTTATTGAGAATTAATTTCTTTAACTAAAAATTTAACTATGCCAATTTTTGTAGAAAATTTATCTTTTTTTATAGAAATTTAATCTTCTTGGTTGAAAATTGAACTATTTCGCTGAAAAGTTATTTTATTTAGTGTAAAAGTTATGTTTCAGGTGAAAATTCAACTATTGTGCTGAAAATTCCTGTATTCTGTTGAAAATTGGTCTTTTGTGGTAGAATATTAATCTTATTGGTGACTAATTTATCTTTATGGTTGAACATTTATTTTTTTGGTTGAAAATTTAACTTTTAGAATAAAAATTCCTTTAAAATTTCAAACATTTGGTTGAAAATTCATGTATTTTGTTAAAATTAATCTTCTTTAGTAAAAAATTAATTTTCTTGGTTGAAAATTTTTTTTTTTGGTTGAAAATTAATTTCTTTGGGTGAAAATTAGTTTTTTAATTGAAAATTAATTTTTTAAACTAAAAATGTAACTATTTCAGATTTTGTCCAAAATTTATCTTTTTTGATAGAAATTTAATCTTCTTGGTTGAAAATTCATCTGTTTGGATGAAAATTGAACTATTTCGTTGAAAATTATTTTATTTCTTTGAAAAGATACCTGTTTTAGGTGAAAATTCAACTATTGGGTTGAAAATTCCTGCATTTTGTTGAAAATTTAGCTTTTTTGATAGAAATTTAATCTTCTTGGTTGAAAATTCATCTGTTTAGATGAAAATCGAAACTATTTCGTTGAACAATTTTTCTTTTGGTTGACAATTTATCTGTTTTAGGTGCAAATTCAACAATTTTGTTGAAAATTCGTCTTTTAGGTAGAAAAGTAATATCATTAATTGAACTTTCATCGTCTTGGTTAAAAATTCATTTCTTTGATTGAAAATTAAACTACTTTGTTGAAAATTCGTGTTGTTTGTTTGTTAACTATCCCATTTTTGGTTGTGAATTTGTACTTTTTAGTTGAAAATTTATCTTTTTGGTTGAAAATTCATTTCTTCAGTTAAAAATTAGTTTTTTTATAGGAAATTAATTTTTTTATGGAAAATTGAACTATTCCATTTTTGTCGAAAATTTATCATTTTTATAGAGATTTAATCTTCTTGGTTGAAAATTTATCTGTTTGGTTGAAAATTTAACTATTTCGTTAAAAAATTATTTTATTTGGTTGAAATTTTGAAAGAAAATTCATATTTTTGATTTGAAATTTAATTGTTATTTAACTGAAAATTTAACTATCTCATGTTTGATTCAAAATATATCTTCTTCAGTTGAAAATTCAACTATTCGGTTAAAAATTCATGTATTTTGTTGAAAATTCGTCTTTTGTAGTAGAATAATTAATCTTCTTGGTGACTAATTTATGTTTTCGGTTGAAAATTCATTTTTTTGGTTGAAAATTTAACTTTTAGATTGAACGTTCCTTTAAAAATATAAATATTTGGTTGAAAATTCATTTTCTTAAAAATTAATCTTTTTTGGTAGAAAATTAATTTTCTTGATTGAAAATTGATATTTTTGGTTGAAAGTTCATTTATTTGATTGAAAATTAGTTTCTTCGATTGAAAATTAATTATTTAAATTGGAAATTGAACTATTCCATTTATTGTTGAAAATTTGTCTTTTTTATAGAAATGTAATCGTCTTGGTTGAAAATTTAACATTTTTTTGTTAAAATTTAATATTTTCAGGTTGAAAACTTAACTGTTTTGCAGAAAATTCCTCTTTTTGACTTTAAAATTCAAAATTTTTGATGAGATTTTTTGTCTTTATTGACTGAAAAATCTTTCTTGGTCGAAATTTTTTTTATTGAAAATGACAATATTTGTTGGCGGGAATATCAACCATTACACTTCGAAAATGGTTTTTTTCTTAGTTGAAAATGAATTGTTTTATCTGAAAATTTCATGCGAAATTTTGAAATTTTTTTTTCATGCAAAAAAAAAAGTATTTTCAAAGTGTAACGGTTGATATTTCCACTAAAATATATTTTAATTTTCAATCAAAAACAATTGAATGAAACGAAATAATTTTCAACAAAAGTCTTGAATTTTCAAGTCAATAAAGACAAATTTTCAAAAAAATACAAGCATTTTCAAGTAAGAAAGATAAATTTACAACCAAAAATAGAATAGTTAACAAAAAGCACAAATTTTCAACAGAATAGTTCAATTTTCTACCTTTCATTTTTGGTTCAGAATTTTATCTTTGTGAGTTGAAAACTCAACTGATTGGTTGAAAATTCATGTATTTTACACGTATGTCTTGCGTAATTTGTAGATGGCCCCTTATAAAATTCTGTATGACTTTTGTAACTAAAAGTGATTATAATAATTTTATAAAACAAACATTTTTTGCATTAAAATTATTGATCTTCAAGGTGTAAGCTTGTTTTTATACATAAAAGAAAAATTTAGCACTGTCAGGGAAAATGAAAAATTTTTAAGGGTAAAGTCATAGGAAAAGTTAGGGAATTTCGAAATTAGGATTTTGTAGCAACCCTGAGTTCAGGAAAATACATCATGACACTTTTGATTTACCCCTGGATGATTCATTAAATCTTTCCTCAAACTGACAACAATCTCGAATAATTCGTCTGAATTTGAAGGAGACAAAACAGCTATGTTATCCAACATTTTCTTTTCATCCAATTTCAAATTCCTGTGTTGTTTTTTGTATCCTCGAATAAGATCTGGAACATTTAAAAAAAACTGAATTTTAAATAATTATTTAATATTATTAATATTTGAAGGGTTGCAGTACAGAACTAGATAATAATAATAATACCTTTTATAGTAATAATTGAATCAGTTAGAAATATAATTCGTCCTTTAACTTTAGCAATTCGAGAATTATTATTTTTTATTTCTTTTTTTCATTAAATATAATTTCATATTTATTTGTACCGAAAACGGGGGTTTGCATAAAAAAAGTCTTAAAAATCAAATACACGTTGTATTAAAAGGATTTGATCAAAATCTAATTTTTAATATAGCGATGAAAAGATTGTTTTTTTCATCACCAAAGTACCAATCCAATTCTAACTTGTTAACTTTTTAAAACTAAACAAATTTTTAAAACTTTTTGTTACTAAATTGCCATCAGGAACGATATTTCTTGAAATTATTATCGTTTATTTATTTTAAAAAATATACACTTTTCTTCTTTTTATAGAACTTTCATGATACAATATTCTTGTTAGTAATTTATTTGCCTTGTATTTCTATTCCTTATTTTTCAGACGTTTCCTCCTGACAATTATATTTTCGTTACAAATTTTATTATTTTGCTTGCAAATTCTCCAATTTTGTTAAAAAGTCATCTTTTTTGGTTGAAAAATCAACTGTTTTATTAAAAGTTTAACTAAATTGTTGGAAATTATTTTTCTTTGGTTAAAAATTAAGTTTTTAACTGAAAATTTAACTACTCCATATTTGGTTGAAAACTCGTCTTTTAATAATTAAAAATTCAATTATTTTGATAGAAAATTATTTTTTTTCAACTGAAAATGTAACTATTCCACGTTTGATTAAAAAGTTATCTTCTTCAGTTGAAAATTCAACTGTTGGGTTCAAAATTCCGGTATTTTCTGGTAGAATATTAATCTTCTTGGTGACTAACTCATCTTTTTGGTTGAAAACTCATTATTTTTAGTAATAAATGTATCTTTCTTAGTTGAAAATTCATATATTTTGTTGAAAACTTATCTTTTTTGGTAGAAAACACATCTTTTTTCATTAAAAATCACAACTTTGGTTGAAAATTAATCTGTTTTGGTTGAGGGTTCAACTATTTTGTTGAAAATTCGTCTTTCTTGGTTGAATTCGACTGTTTTTGGTTTAAAGTTGAAATCTTTCTTGATTGAAATATCATTTATTACATTTTTCGTTGAGCATTAATTTATTACTCCTGAAAATTCACGTTACTTACTTAAAAGCGGAACTACCTTGTTAAAAATTGATTTTTTGTTGTTGTCAATTCACCATTTTATTTTTTTAAATAACTTTTGTTTTGTTAAAAAATAAACTATTTTGTTGAAAATTATATTTTTTAATTGAAAATTTTTGTTTATACCTGAAAACTTAACTATTTAATGCCGGATTGAAAATTTAACTTCTTCAGTTGAAAATTCAACTACTGGGTTGAAAACTCCTATATTTTGTTGAAAATTCGTCTTTTGTGACTAATTCATCTTTTTTGGTGAAAATTCATTGTTTTGGTTGAATATTTAACTTTTAGATTGAAACAATTGTTAAATGTTCAACTAATTTGTTGAAAACTCTTTTTCTTTTGGTTAAAAATTAATTTTTTAACTGAAAATGTAACTACATACTTCATTTTTGGTTGAAAATTGATTTTTTAAATTTGGAAATTCAACTACTTGGAAGAAAGTTGAACCACTTTATTAAAAAGTATTTTTTATTAAAGATTCATCATTTTAATTTAAAAAATCATCTCTTTGGTTAAAAATTTGATTTTTTTTTTTAAATTAATTTTTTCCAGCTGAAAATTTAACTATTCCAGTTAAATATTCATCATTTAAATTGAAAATTTAGCTAGTTGAGTAATTTTTTGGTTGAAAATTCATCTTTGTTGCAAATTCGTCTTTTTTGGTAGGAAACTAATCATAATGGTTTGAAATTTCCTCTTTTTTGATTAAAAATGTAACTGTTCGGTTGAAAATTAACGAATTAACTTTTTTGTTAAAAATACAACTGTTTTGGAGAAAATTTGTATGTGGGTTGAGAGTTAAACAATTTGGATAAACTTTTTTTCTGGACTGAAAAATTTTTATTTGTGGAAAATTCACATCTTTTGTTGGAAAATTTGACTATTTTGTTAAAAATTCGTTTTTTTAATTGTTTTTTTTACTGAAAATTTAACATTTCCGTCCTTGGTTGGAAATTTTTTTTCTTTTTTAGTTGAAAGCTCACCTTTTTTCTTAATTTATGTATTTTGTTGAAAATTCATCTTTTTTAGTAGAAAATTAATCTTCTTGGTTGAAAATTCATGCGTTTGGCTTCAAAATTAAATTCGTGGAACTTTCTACACGTACCGAAAAAATCTGGCTATTTGTACTGCAATTTCGGTACACGTAGACAAGGCCTAAATTCATCCTTTTTGGTAGAAATTTCATATTTTTTGGTTGAAATATCAACTATTACCATTTTTGTTGAAAATTAAATTTTTTTATTGATAATTCAACTCTTTAGTTAAACATTGAACTATTTTGTTGAAACTTCAACAACTTGGATAAAGTTTTTTTTTCTTGATTAAAAAATCTTTATTTGCTGAAAATTCGTTTGGTTGAAAATTTTACTGTTTTTTTTTTAATTGTTGTTTTTTGTTGTTTAAATTGAATTTTTTACAGGAAATTGGATTTTTCCGTTTTTTAGTTGAAAATTGACCTTTTTTAGTTGTAAATTCGTCTTTTTGATTAAAAATACAACTGTTTGGTTCTAAATTAACTTTTTCGTTGAAAATTCCACAATTTTTATAAACTTTTTTTTCTTCACTGAAAAATCTTTATTTGTTGAAAATTTGTCTCGTTGGTTGCAAAATTTACTTTTTTTTAAATTCTTTTTTTTTGTAAATTGAATTTTTTTACTGAAAACTTTATTTTTCCGTTTTTAGTTGAAAATTGACCATTGTTAGTTGCAAATTCGTCTTTTTTTATTAAAAATGCAACTGTTTGGTTGTAAATTAACTTTTTCGTAGAAAATTCATATTTTCGGGTTGAAGATTCAACAATTTGGATGAACTTGTTTTCTTGGCTGAAAAATCTTTATTTGTTTTTTTTTTGTTTAAATTGATTTTTGTTGCTGAAAATGTGATTTTTCCGTTTTTTAGTTGAAAATTGGCCTTTTTTAGATGCAAATTCGTCTTTTTGATTAAAAATGCAACTGTTTGGTTATAAATTGACTTTTTTGTTGAAAATTCATATTTTCGGGTTGAAAATTCAACAATTTTGATGAACTTTTTTTTCTTGACTGAAAAATCTTTATTTGTTGAAAATTCGTCTCTTTGGTTGAAAATTTTACTATTTGAAAAAAAAATTTTTTTTGTTTAAATTGAATTTTTTTACTGAAAATTTGATTTTTCCGTTTTTTAGTTGCAAATTCGCCTTTTTTGATTAAAAATGCAACTGTTTGGTTCTAAAATTAAATTTTTCGTTGAAAATTCAACAATTTTGATGAACTTTTTTTCTAGACTGAAAAATCTTTATTTGTTGAAAATTCGTCTCTTTGGTTTGAAATTTTACTATTTTTTTTTGTTTAAGTTTAATTTTTTACTGAAAACTTTATTTTTCCGTTTTTAGTTGAAAATTGACCATTGTTAGTTCCAAATTCGTCTTTTGTTATTAAAAATGCAACTGTTTGGTTGTAAATTAACTTTTTCGTAGAAAATTCATATTTTCGGTTTGAAAATTCAACAATTTGGATGAACTTGTTTTCTTGACTGAAAGATCTTTATTTTTTTTTTAATTCGTCTCTTTGGTTGAAAATTTGACTTTTTTTCGAAAAATTTGGTTCTTTGTTGTTGTTTAAATTGAATTTTTTACTGAAAATTTAACTTCTCCATTTTTGGTTGAAAATTTGTCATTTTTTAGTTGAAATATCAACTATTACATTTTTTTTTAATTCATTTTTTCAGGTTAAAAATTCAACTATATGTTTTAAAAGTCAACTATTTTGTTGGAAATGTAATTATTTTGTTGATAATTCAAGTCTTTCATTTAAAATTTAACTATTTTGTTGAAAATTCAACAACTTGGATGACATTTTTTTTCTTGACTGAAAAATCTTTATCTGTTGAAAATTCGTCTCTTTAGTTGAAAATTTGTTTATTTTTTGGTTTTTAAATTGATTTTTTAACTAAAAATTTGACTTTTCCATTTTTGGTTGAAAATTTGTCATTTTTAGTTAAAACTTAAACTATTTGTTTGAAAATTCATGTTTTTTGGTAGACAAATAATCTTCTTGGTTAAAAATTCGTGTATTTGGTTTCAAAATCCTTTATTTTCTCGGAACAGAATAATTTTGTTGGATAAAGATTTTTTATTCTTATTGCCCTGGTGAAAGTATCGGATAGGAATTCCTTCCGAACCAATCCGAATCATTCCGGAATCTGTATCCGAACCAATCCGAGTCAATTCGAACCAATCCGAATCATTCCGGAATCTGTATCCGAACCAATCCGAGTCAATTCGAACCAATCCGAAAAAATGTTTACATTTCGTTTGACACAAATCGTTTAAAAATTAATGCGACTCAATCCAGTTCAATCCGAACTCCAAAACGAACCAATCCGAACCAAAGTTTCAATCCAAATGAATCCGAATCAATCCAAACTCGGATTGATATACACTGAATTTTCAATCCGAATGAATCCGAGTTCGGATTGAATTGGATGCATTCGGATTGAAAATCTTTTTAGGTTTGGATTTATTCGGATTGGAAGTTCGAATTGAGTCGGATTAATTTTTGACCGATTTGGATCAAACGAAACGTAGAATTTTTTTCGGATTGGTTCGAATTAACTCGGATTGGTTCGGATACAGATTCCGGAATTATTCGGATGATTTCGGATTGGTTCGGAAGGAATTCCTATCCGATACTTTCGCCAGGGTAAGCACCCCCATATCTCGGGAGCAAGTTTTTAATTATTATTATTTTTTTAATTGGAAATTAGATTTTTAATTCTTATCCAATTAAGCAATTCAATATATCGCGATTTTTTTTTAATTTTTATTAAACTCAAAAGTGCACTTTTTATTGCGATCCGCAGCTGAGCCTGTTCCAATTTTAGGTTCTTATCACTTTGAGATTGTCAACTTCCACATTCTATTCTTTGGAATTGGATAACTTTTTCTGATCACACTTTTTTTGGCCTTAATTCAGTCACACTTCAGGTCAGAACTGGACTTTTTTTTTGTTTGTAAATGGTGATTTCGATTGTAAAGCATTTTTTTTCGCTCTCCTGAAAAATTCCGATTTCAATTTTAGTAAGAACTCCCGCCGAAACAAGATGGCGATATCAACATCCGTTTTTCCAAAATTCCCAATAAATAAATAAAAAATCGCCAAGCACGTTCTTGCGAGTGTTTGTCAACATGACAACTTGTAAAAAAGTGTGATTTTCGTGCAGAAACTGTGTGAAACTCGATAAAATAAGTGAAATATCGTTTAAAAATGGGAATTCCTGGATTAACGACGTATATCGCTCAACGATCAGATGTGCATTTACAACCTTTTGAGCTGCACGACACTTATCTTGTTATCGACGGCAATGCTCTAGCTTCGCAATTGTATATTAAATATGCAAAGTGCAATTGTTGCTTCGGAGGGGATTACGATAAATATGCCCGAAGTATTGAGGAATTTTTCGACAGTCTTTCAAAATGTAACATAACCCCTTTAGTTTTGATCGACGGAGGATGTGAGGAGAAAAAAATTCAAACTGTTCGTAAACGAATTAGGGACAAGGTAATTATATTATTTTTAACAATAACTTTATTATGCCTGGTGGAATAATTTTTTAAAAAATTTACAAAAAACTAAAACGATTTTTAGAGGAATCTACAAATAAATGCAATAAATTACAACCAAAGTTACAGGAATGTACAACTTTTTCCTATTATTCGGACGAAGTTTGTACTTTTTTACTTTTTTTGTATATTGCTGTATTTTATTGTAGTTTTACTTTCCTAGAAGAATTTACAAAAAAGTACAAATACCAGAATTTACGACTATAAGAAATCCAGGCATTTACAGGTTTTGCAGCCAAAAAGTTGTTCTTTTTCGACCTAGGATGACAAATATTAAAATTATTGGAATGAAATAATTTTAAATTAAGATGTATAAATGATACCCTGGTGGAAAAAAATGTTCACAAGAATTTCTACAACTGTAATTTTTGGTTAAAACATGTACTTTTTTGTAAAAAAAATGTACAAAATTTAACAGAAAAATACAGTTAAATACAAATAGCTAATTTTTCTTGTATTTTCTTGTAGAAAAGTAAAAAAATTAATAATAAAGTATAAGTTTCTACAATTCAAAAATTTGTACAAATTTAAACAAAAAAATAAATAAATTTTTACAAACAATACTTTTAGAAATCGCATCAACCAAGAACTTTTGCTATTATAAAATTACAGATTCTAAATCTGTTCAAAATTAAGGAAGTCACAGATTTTAAATTGAAAAATAGAATTTTTTTAATGTAAACGTTCGATTGAAATGTACACTTTCGATTGAAACTTTATAAACTACTCTTAATTTTGAAATAATGTCAAATTAATATTTTCATATAATTAAACGCTCTTATTCAATTAATGAAGGCATTTTTTTTTGGAATATTCAGCAATATTTTATTTTTCATTTTAAATGAGCAATTATAAATCAAATATTATAAACTAAACATTTTTAAACTTAAATATTTGAAATGGAAAGCCTTGAATCGTCAATATTTCAGAATGTTAAATTTAAACTTTGAACGTTACAATTTTAATTGTTCTATTTAACAAACTTTTAATACGAAAGTTAAATTATTGAATTTTGATGAATAAATAGCAATTAAACAATTATCAATTTGGAAAAAATTTGTGTTAGGTTAGGAGATATTTACAAGTTCTGAAAAGATCCAAACTTAATTTAAAACTGGAAAAGATTTCGAAACATAAAAATAAAATTCTGAAGCTTTTTAAGGATCTTTAAAGGTTTTAAGAAAATACAAAAAATTCTTAAGTTTGCTGGGAAAATTAAAAATCCTTTTTATGTTTAAAAATATTAATTTTAAGAGAATATTTAAAAAGATTAAAAAAAATTGTTTTGATTAATAAATGACAATTGAACAATTATTAATTTGGAAAATAATCGAGTAGTTTAAAATATATTTAGAAGTTTTGAAATGATTCAAAAATAATTCAAAACGTGAAAAGATTTCAAACCATTTAAAACACAATGTAGATTTTTGAAGATTTCGAACACAAAATTTATAAGCTTTTTAAGCATTTTGCAAGGTTTTAAATGAATAAAAAATTGGGATCAAAATTCCTAGAAAAACGAACAATAATTTTTTTAAATTAATTTAAAAAGAATATTCATTATGATTTCCAAAATTTGCCAACCAGAATCTGGATGATTTTGATGTAGATTTGGTACTTTTGCAATATTTTCAAAAAATTTTAGAAACAATTCGAGTTCCAAAATAATAAAATTATTATTAGATTCCTAGAATTTTTTTAAGTATTTAATTTATATTTGAGAAAAAACTTCCATCGTAAGGTTTTTTGTTTTTTAATAACGATTATTCATTATTGTCTTTTAATATTTTTCCATGCCTTCAAAGTTTAAACAGAAGCTTTTTTTGTAATAGCGATCATGTACACATCTCAATTTAAAATTATCTCATCGCAATATTCTAAATATTTGTTATTCTAGACAACATTTTTAAAAAAGTCAGGGAATTTTATTGGCCAGGGAAAAGTCAGGGATTTAAAAACAAATCTTGCAAAAGTCAGGGAATTTCTATAACTTCAAATAACTGTCAATAAGAATAAATTTGAAATTCATAATATACAAGTTTAAGACTCTGATCTTTGAATATTAGTGATCAACGAAAAATTAGACAATTTTTAAAATTAAGTTTTGCGATAACCCTGATATAATATTCTTGTTAGTAATTTATTTGTCTTGTATTTCTGTTTTTTTTTTGGCAGTTGCCTCCTCCTGAAGATTATTTTCTTAGTTATAAATTTGTTTATTTGTCTGAAAATTCAACAATTTTGTTAAAAAATCATCTTTTTTGGATAAAAATGCAACTTTTTGGTTGAAAATACAACAATTTTGTTATGAAGACACCCTTTTTGGTTAAAAATTCAACTTTTTTGTTGAAAATTCAACTATTTCCTAGGAAATTTACTTTTTTTGTTTAAAATTCATATTTTTCTGTTGAAAAGGTAAATGAAATCTTTTTTGGATGAAAATTCAATTATTTTTCTGAAAATTTGTCTTTATGATTTAAAAAATCATCTGTTTTAGTAGAAATGTCATCTTTTTTGGATAAAAATGCAACTATGTGGTTGAAAATACAACAGTTTTGTTAAAAAGTCAACCTTTTTGGTTGGAAATTCAACTGTTTTGTTGAAAATTCAACTGTTTCGTTGAAAATTCATCTTTTTGTTTAAAATTCATATTTTGGTATTGAAAAGTCAACTAAAATCTTTTTTTTTATGAAAATTCAACTATTATTTGAAACGTTGTCTTTTTAGTTTGAAAATTCATCTATTTTAGTAAAAATTGCATCTTTCTTGAATAAAAAATGCAACTTTTTGGTTGAAAATTCAACTATTTCGTAGGAAATTTACTTTTTGTTTAAAATTCATATTTTTCTGTTGAAAAGTAAGCTGAAATCATGTTTGGATAAAAATTCAACTATTTTTTTTTTAAATTTGTCCTTTTCATTTAAAAATCTATCTGTTTTAGTAGCAATGTCATCTTTCTTGGATAAAAATACAACTATTTGATTTAAAACACAACAATTTTGTTAAAAAGTCATCCTTTTTTGTTGAAAATTCAACTATTTCGTAGGAAATTTACTTTTTGTTTAAAATTCATATTTTTCTGTTGTAAAGTTAAATGAAATCTTTTTTGGATGAAAATTCAATTATTTTTCTAAAAATTTGTCTTTTTAGTTTAAAAATTCATCTATTTTAGTAAAAATTGCATCTTTCTTGAATAAAAATGCAACTTTTTGGTTTAAAATTGAACTATTTCGTAGGAAATTTACTTTTTGTTTGAAATTCAT
>CAKNYM010050691.1:55996-67065 GCA_932195095.1 Andricus curvator
TTTTTGGTTGAAAATTCAACTATTCCGTAGGAAATTTACTTTTTGTTCAAAATTCATATTTTTCTGTTGAAAAGTCAACTGAAATCATTTTTGGATAAAAATTCAACTATTTTTTTTGTTTGTAAATTTGTCTTTTTGATTTAAAAATCCATCTGTTTTAGTAGCAATGTCATCTTTCTTGATTAAAAATACAACTATTTGATTGAAAATACAACAATTTTGTTAAAAAGTCATACTTTTTGGTTGGAAATTTAACTGTTTTGATGAAAATTTGTCTTTTTGTGTTGAAAATTCAAGTATCTTCGTAGAAAAGTAACTTCTTGTTCAAAACTCATATTTTGATGATGAAAAGTCAATTTATAATTTTTTTGGGATGAAAATTCAAATTTTCTTTTTGGAAATTTATCTTTTTGTATTTGGAAGTAAATTAAAAAAAAACATGAAATTAAAAAAGTCAAATTGTGTAACGAAATTGCACAAAGATGCTTTAAAAAATTATGTTTTAAAATTTAATAATTAAATATTCATCTATTTTAGTAGAAATTTCATCATTTTTGGATAAAAATGCCACTGTTTGATTGAAAATTAATCTTCTTTGCTTGAGGATTCTACTATTTTGTTTGAAAATTTTGGTTGAACCGCTTTGTCAAGAAATCATTTTTGTGTTGAAGATTCATATTTTTAGCTGAAAATTCATATTTTTAGTTGAAAATTCATCTCTTTTGTTGAAAATTCATCTCTTTTGTTGAGCGTTTAACTATTTTGTTGAAAACTGATCTTTTTTAATTGAAAATTCAACTGCGTGGGTAAAAGTTGAACTACTTTGATAAACATTTTTTTTTTGCTGAAAATTCATATTTTCTGGTTAAAAATTCAACTTTTGTACAAAAAATTCGAATTTTGGCTTGAAGGTTCAACAATTTAGGTGAACTTTTTTTTTTCTTTCAGGACTGAAAAATCTTTATTTGTTGAAAATTCGTCTTTTTGGTTTTAAAATTAATTTTTAAAAACAAAATTTCATCTTCTTTTTGTTGAAATATCAACTATTACACTTTTTTGTTGAAAATTCATTATTTTAGGTTGAAAATTTAATTATTTTGTTGAAAATTCAAGTATTTTGTTAAAAAGTCATGTTTTATGTTAGAAAAATCTTATTTTATTGTTTAAAATAAATAAATAAATAAATTTTAAAAGTTTTAATTTGTATCTGAAATATTGTTTTATTCCTCTTATAAAAGATCCAATGTTAAAAATATTAAAAGATTAAAATGCTGGTATTTGAGTGTCAATGGTCAGGGAAAATGAAAGGTCAAGGAAAAATCAAGGAATTTTGAAAATGAAGTTTTCACTCTCTTTCACTATCTGAAATACATAAGATTTTATTAGTTTCAAGTCCCATATCTTATTGTTTCTGGAAAACAAATTGGAGAGGGCCTTTAATCTGTTACGTAATTGAAGTTCGGCCCTTAATATAAATGAGATACAATTTCGGACTTACTTTTTAATGGCGTTAATATTTGAAATTATTCTACTTTGGAACCGAGGAAATTTAAATTCACTTCAATTCATAATTTGTGTTTAGAGACAATTTGACCTTGTAAAATGCTTCGTAATCAAAATTCCTAAACTGCAAGGAGATTATAAAAGAACGACTATCAATTTAAAAACATCTAAAAAATTATATTTTCAGGTATCATCTGCGTACGGCTACAACCCATCAACCCAGCGTCGCAGCAAGTTCTTCCCTCTTCTCCTAAAAGAAGTCCTGAAGGAAGTGATGACAAAAAAGGGGGTACGATACATCCAAACCCTTTTTGAAGCAGACGACGACATAGCAGCAACTGCCCGAATTCTAAACTGTCCAGTTCTCAGTTACGACTCTGATTTCTACATCTACGATGTGAGTTACATCCCCTTCAACACCCTGGATCCTTTTCTGGTTAAAAACCGAAAAGGACAAGGTTACTTGAAGCAGTGCCGTGTCTACAAAGTAGAAACTCTCCTAAACCAATTCAAAGGCCTCGATCGGTCTGTCCTCCCCCTTGCCGCGACTTTACTCGGAAATGACTACGTAAAACGCAGCACCTTCAAGGACTTCTTCTGCCACCTGAGACTCTCCAAAACCACCAAGAGAAAGTACAACGAGCAACAACGCCGCATTGAAGCGACTTTCAATTGGCTGAGCAAACATTCTCTAAACGCCGCGATTGTCCAAATTCTCGCCAGACTTCCTCAAGATTCTCGCAAGAAGGTTTTGGAAGTCATCGAGATGATCGTCAACGTCTACACGACTGTCGATCCCAAGGTTTTGGTTCCCCTCGGTTTCCCGGAACAATTCGTCACCGAAATGATGGTGAAGTTCAAAACTGAGCCTTTCAAGTTCAGAGAGGATGTCAACAACCTTCGACCTGTGGAGGAACCTCCAGGGGAGGACGAGTCAGAAATCAGTGACGTGGAGGAGGAAGAGGAGGAGAAAGACGAGAGCGATCAGGAATTCCGCTACAATCCCAACATCCAAAAAGTCGCACCGCCCTGGTTCATCCAAGAGTTCAACATGGGGAGGTACGCCTCTTATTTCATCGACATCCTCACCCGAAGGTTTTATGTCTGTCCACCACAGATAGAAGATTACTCGCACCCAGCAGCGATTACGATCAGCTTGAAGATCGTGAGCGTCATCTACGGGTTGTTGACTAAGGGACTGGAAGGTCCAAAGATTCTAGAGTATCTCTGTCGAGGAAAACACAAGAACATGATGGTGGGCCAGATAGAGGCCGAGGATCAAATGTTCGGCTGTGAATTGCCAACTCTCTTCACCCTACGGGATCTTCCGCCGATCATTCGGAAGAGGATGTTGGAGGAGACTCTCGGGATTCCTGAGTTCGCTCTCGAAACTTTTCCTAATGAATGGAAACTTTATGCAGCGACGGCCACCTACTGGATGGCTCAGCAGCAAGAACCTTCGGGAACAAACTGCCACTTGTATTCTCTGCTTTTCACGATGCTCTTCAGCATCCTGGATCAGAGGATTGGATACCACAGATCTGAGCAGTACTTTCATCAGAGGCACGGTCCGCAGCTGAACGCTATTTTGTTAAACAGGAGAGGTTTACCTTTTCCACAAATTCCTCAGGACTTGACTGTTTATCAAGCTTACTGCGAAGTCACAGAGGAAGATTGTTTGCTCGCAGCGCCTTTCTTTCTGAGTAATTTTGAGATTGACAAGAATTTGTTCACGAATCCGAAAAAGTTCAATGTCTCGATTGTTCATGCTTTCGCTCAGTTTCAAGTTTGCATGAGACACAGTTTGCATCTTAATGCTCTGCTTGGGTTTCCTTATCAGCAGACGAGGGTTGCGGAGTTGTACAATGGGACCTTGTTGTACAACTTGTATAACAACTTTAAAGGAAGAAATGATATTGATGCTTATGTCTTTCATCTGCTGCAGTATTCGCCGACTCTGCTGAGACTTTTTAACATTTTATTGGCTCATGTGAAGAGACTTTTGGCGCAGAATGTGCTGGATAATAGAGTTAATAGTGGAAGGAGGAGGAAAAGAAGAAACAGAGGAAAGAAAGAGGAGGAAGTTCTGGAAGATTTAGAACCGACGGAGGTTTTCTCCTCTTTCCACGATGCTAATAATCGGTTTTCAATGCTCGGGCGATATCAATTTTAATTGTTAAGTGATACTCTCGTCATTGTATATACGTACTTTCATCTGATTATGATTTATGAATTCGTAATTTAAGATTCTGTATATATATTTCGCATATTGATGCAGAGTTAATAAACTCTTTTGTTAGCTTCCGAGTTTTTTCAGTTCCTTAAAAAGAATTTCAATTTGATGTTATTATATAGTAAAATAGTTGAATTAGTAATTTTGAAGGTTTTATTACTTTGAATTCTTTTTCATTCTTTAAATTCTATGCATTATTTTGAATTGCTTGGAATCCTTTAAAACTCCTTCAAATACGTTTGAATTAGTTTAACTTCCTTGAAATCATCTGAATTCTTCTTAATTCTCTGATATTACTGAATCTGAATTCATCTAAATTATCTTAATAATTTGGATTCCCTAGATTCCTTGCAATATTTCGGAATTCGCGGAATTCCCTCGATCATCTGAATTTCTTAAATTCGTGTGATTCCATGAATTCTGAGAATTCGGAATATTTTAGGAATTCAGGGATTAAGAATTCGGGAATTTCATGAATTCCTTAAATATTCGGAATGCAAGGAATTTAGAGAAATTCAGGAATATCGGGGAATTCAAGCGATTTCAAGAGTTCGAGGAATTCAGAATATTTCCGAATATTTATGCAATTAAAAAAATTAAAAGTATTCAGGAAATTCAGATACTTAGAGAATACACGGAATTCAGAATATTCAAGGAATTCATAGAATTTCAGAGCATTCAAGGAAGTCAATAAATTCATGGAATTTAATGAGTTTAGAGAATATATTGTTGAAAATTCTATTTTTATTGAAAATTCTATTTTTATTGAAAATTAATTTTTTTACCTAAAAATTTAACTATTCCCTTTTTCGTTAAAAATTTATATTTTTTAGTTGAAAATACGTTTTTTTCTTGTTAAAAATTTATGTTTCTAACTGAAAATTTAACCATTGCATTTTTGATGAAAATGTATCTTTTTGGTTGAAAATTGAAAAATTTTGGTGAAAAATTGAACTATTTTGTTACAAATTCGTTTTTATGTTGAAAATTAATTTTTTAAGTGAAAATTTATATTTTTAGGTTTGATTGTGACTTTAGCTTTCGTAGTTAAAATTTGTCTTTTTTGTTTAAAATTTTTTTTTTTTTTAATCAAATTTTTTCAGCTGAAAATTTGACTTTCCAAGTTTTGAATGTAAATTCAGCTTTTTTAGTTGAAAATTAATCTTTTTGGTTGAAATTTTTTTTTAATTCCTCTTTTTTAACTGAAAATTGTATTGAAATTTATTGAAAATGTATTTTGTTAAAAATTGGTCTTTTTTGGTAGAAAATTAATCTTCAACGTTGAAAATTCATGATTTTGGTTGAAAATTCAACTATTTTGTGAAAAATTAATCTACTCAGGAAATACAACAATTGGGTTAATAAGTCATTTTTTTGTTGGAAATTCAACTGTTGTGTTGAAAAATCATCTTTTTATGTTGGAAATTCAACTATTTTGGCAGAAAATTTAACTATATTGTTGTAAATTCGTTTTTTTTTTTGTTGAACATTAATTTTTTTTACTTGAAAATTTAACTATTCAATTTTTTTAAAACTTATATTTTGTAGTTGATAGTTCAACTGCTTGGTTTAAAGTAGAACTATTTTGTTCAAAATTTTGTTTTCTGGTTGAACCTTGTTGATTTTAGTAGAAAAATCGTTTCTTTGATTGAAAATTGAATAACTTTGGTGAAAATTTTTAATATTTTGTTGAATTTTTTTTTAATTGATTTTTAAAAATAAATTTTCGTTCAAATACATTTTTTTAAACTGAAAAATCAACGTTCAATGTTTGATTGTAATTTTTTAGTTGAACATTCATCTTTTTGGTTGAATTTTTTTTTTTTTAGTTCAAAATGATTATTTTTTTACTGAAAATTTAACTAGATACTGCATTTTTTATTGTAAATTTATATTTTTTAGTTCCAAATTCAATTATTCGGTGGAAAATTCATGTATTTTGTTGAAAATTTTAACTTTTGGTAGAAAATTAATTTTTTTGGTTGAAAGTAGAACTACTTTGTTAAAAATGTATTTTTTGTCTTAAGATGTATAATTTTAGTTGAAAATTCATCTCTTTGGTGGAAAATTGAACTATTTGGTTGAAAATTCGTTTTTTTTTTTGCAAACCATTAATTATTTTACTTCAAAATGTTACTATTCCATTTTTCCTTGAAAATGTATCTCTTTAAGTTTAAAATTCGACTGTTTGGTTACAAATTCGTATTTTTCGGTCGAAAATTAATCTTTTTGGTCAAAAATGTGTGCTTTTGATTGGAAATACCATTATTTGGTTAAAAATTAATATACTTTGTTGAAAATTAAACAATTTTGTGAAAAGGTACCCTTTCTGGTTCAAAAGTTGAAAATTCGTCTTTTTGGTTGACTTCAACTGTTTTTTATTTAAAATTATAATCTGTTTCGGTTAAAATATCATCTATTACATTTTTCGTTGAGAAGATTCTTCGTTTTAGTTAAAAATTCATTTCTTTGGTTGAAAATTCAACTATATTTTTGAAAAACCATTGTTTGACAACTTATTCTTTAAGTGAAAATTTAACTATTTCAGTTGAAGATTCATTATTTTAGTTGGAACTTCATCTCTGGTTGAAAAGTTAAATTTTTTTTAAATCATTGTTTTTTGGTTGACAATTCATTCTTTAACTGGAAATTTAACTAATCCAGTTAAAGATTCATCATTTTAGTTGAAAGTTCGTTTATTTGCTTAAAAATTTAACTATTTTGTTAAAAATTCGTTTTTTTGGTTGAGATTAAATTTTTCAACTAGAAATTTAACAAATCCTGTTTTGGTGGAAAATTGATCTTTTTTAATTGAAAATTTAACTGTATGCTTGAAAATTGTTGTCTTTTAGTTGAAAATTTAACTACTTCGTTGAAAATTCAACAATTTTATTAAAAATCAATCTTTTTTTGGTTGAAAATTCGCATGAGTCTGGTTTAGAGGGAGTAATCGACAATAATTTTATGTAATAATCCAAAGTATTCCTATGCAATCAAGTTTAATCTTTGGTAATCCAGATTAATTCTGTATATAGAGGTAATCGGGAGTAATGCACCTCTTCTGAACCGCATTTTTAGGATTTGTTTCCCACTCGGTCACAACCAAACATTAATTTTATACAGCGATCGCCATTTTTCAACACATTTTTAATAAAATGAACCAAAAATGTACTATCGAAGACCCTGATGTACTGTTGTGTTTTTAAATAAAACAAATCAATTATACAATTAATTAAAATCCATTGAACTATTCTTTTGACTTTATTTCTTCTTCTATTTTACACACCTTCTCTATCGAATTTCAACATCTCGCTTTCTCACTCTAAAAATAAAACATTGATGTATATACACTTTATAACCGAATTTCTTTCCTTATATTTCACCCTTTTTCCGAATAAATTGTACTCGGAATGAGGCCGAAAGTTAAGAATCGAAAAATTCCTGAGTTTGCATGGCAAAAAACTTATTTCTAAATTAACTCTCATCCCTATCGTCCCAGATAATCTTCATTATATTTCTCTTCAGTTTCGACTTTTCCGGTTCGGGCCTGTTTGCCAGTTCTCTAGCAATCAGCTTTCCAAATATTTCGTCAGGATTTTCGTCCTTTTTGTAGGTATCGAGATACCTTTGAATCACAGTAGAGAGATTTGAGATCGCGTCTTCTGCACTACCATCACTCTTTCTCTTTCGCTTCTTCTTTTTTCTTTTGTTGGAAGTCTCATTGTTTTCTGAGTTGAAGGAAGAACTCTCTGAAGATGTGGTCGCTTCATTCTGATAAACAACTTCGACGTTGTTTGGTAAAGACGACTCGCCACTCAAAGATTCAACAGTTTTGTTTTGAGTTGATACGCGGTTTTGATTTCCAACAAGTTGTACCATTACAGTTTTTGGTACTTGCACGAAAGACAAATTTCCTTGCTTGAATACAGGTTGAGTGACAGTCGCTGTTGGGATTGGTTTTATTGGTGTGAATTGTTGGGCATTGTAAACTGTTGTATGTACTTTTGGTGTAATAAGAGTGCTGTTCACTTTTTGTTCTGGGTACCTGGGTTTGTGATATACTCTAAAAGAAAGTAGAAACTGGTTAGTATCATTCAAACTTGGAAACTTCAATGTTTGAATCAGTGGTGTAGTCGAGGCCTGGCGCCGCCAGGTACTTATTTTTAAGTCTTGGCGGCGCCAAGCCACTTTCTTGTCACACGGACAATTTTTAAAGTTTTGGGCCATCCATAAACAAAGTCACCAATTTTATGCTTCTTTTTACCTCCACCTCCGCCGAAAGTAACGTAGCTGTTGGCTAAAGACGGATTGTGCGTTTGTAAATTCTTTTAAATAAAATTAATGTAGATAACATGTTGAATTCAATACGAAACACTTTAGACTCCTAATATTTCAAGCCGAAATATATTGCATTTTGAACAAAATGGTTGAATTTTCAACCAAAAAAGATTTTCTACCCAAAGATATGAAGTCTCAACACAAGAAGACGAATTTTCGAAAAAAAAATAGTTTCAATTAAGCATTAGCAACTGTACAGATCAACTTTCCAGTAAAAGAGACGAATTTTCCAAAAAATAGTTAAATATCTAACCAAACGGTAAAATTTTCAAGCCAAAAAGACGACTTTTTTCGAAGAAAGTTGAATTTATAACGAAAAAGTTACACTGCAACCAAGAAAGATCAATTTTTAACCAAGAAGGATGACTTTTCTACCATAAAGATGAACTTTCAATCTAAAAGGATTAATATTTAACAAGAGTTGAATTTTCGACCAAAAATGATTACTAACAAAATATTTAAATTTTCCAAAAATAATTAGATTTTTAACAAAGCAGTTGAATTTCTAACCAAATAGTTGAACTTTCAACAGAAAAAGATGCATTTTCAATAAAATGGTCGAAATTTAAAGCAAAAAAATTAAAATTCAATGAAATACTTGAATTTTCAAGATGAAAAGACAAATTTTTTAGAATAAATTTAAATTTTCATCAAAAAAGTTCATTTTCAACCAATAAAGATGTTTTTTCTATCATGAAAGATTAATTTTCAACAAAAGAAGAAAGTTTTTAAGTTAAAAAGTCAAATGGTTTAGAAAACAGTGGACTTTTAAATCAGAAAAGATGAATTTTTAAAACAAAAGATCAGTTTTAATAAAAAAAGATGAATTTTTAACAAGATAGTTGAATTATCAACTAAAAAGTTGGCAATATACATGATAAAGTTTAAACAAAAAATGCAATAGTTACATTTTCAGATAAAACTCTGATAAAATAAATAAATTTAAACAAAAAAACAACGACTCTCCAATAGAATTGTTAAATTTTCAACCAAAAAGATGAATTTTCGACCAAGAAGATTAATGTTCTATCAAAAAAGACGAATTTCAACAAAAGAGTAAAGTTTTTAAGATAAAAAGTCAAATGGTTCAGAAAACAGTGGACTTTTAAATCAGAAAGATGAATTTTTTAAACAAAAGATCAGTTTTAATCAGAAAAGATGAATTTTTAACAAGATAGTTGAATTCTAAACTGAAAAGTTGACAATATACATGATAAAGTTTCCACAAAAAATGCAATAGTTAAATTTTCAGATAAAACTCTGATCAAATAAATAAATTTAAACAAAACAACAACGAATTTTAAATAAAATTGTTAAATTTTCAACCAAAAACATGAATTTTCGACCAAGAAGATTAATGTTCAATCAAAAAAGACGAATTTCTTATCCAATTTTAACAAAAAAAAAGTGTTTTCAACAAAGTTGTTAAATTTTCAAACAAAAAGATCACTTTTCGACCAAGAAGATTAATGTGTTACCAAAAAAGACGAATTTTGAACAAATTACATGAATTTTCACCAAAATTATTTAATTTTAAAGACAAAAAGACGAATCATCAACAAAAAAGTTGAATTTTCAACCCAAAAATATGACTTTTCAACCAAAAAGTTTAATTTTCACCAAAAAAGGTGAATTCTCAACGAAGTATGTAACAGTTGATATTTCAAACAAATAATTGCATTTTTAACCAAAAAGGATCAATTTTCAACCAAGAATATTAAATTTCTACCAAAAGAGATGAATTTTCAACCAAAAAGTTGAACTTTCAACTAAAAAGGATCAATTTTTCACCAAATAGTTACATATTTAACTGAAAAAAGATAAATTTTTAACCAAAAATGGAATAGTCTAATTGCCAGTTAAAAAAATGTATTTTCAACCAAACATGAAACGAATTTTTAACAAAATAGTTAAATTTTCAACCAAAGAGAAGAATCTTCAACTAAAAAAAGGAATTTTTAACAAAGTAGTTGAATTTTTTACAAAAAAGATCATTTTTAATCAAGAAAGATGAATTTTGAACAATATAGTTGAAATCTCAACTAAAAAGTTGAACTTTCAACAAACAAGAATAATTTTCTACCCAAAAATACGACTTTTTAACCAAATATATGAATTTTCTACCCAAAAGATGAATTCTCAAAAAAATTATTTAATTTTAAAGTCAAAAAGACGAATTATCAACAAAAAAGTTGAATTTTCAACCCAAAAATATGATTTTTCAACCACAAAGTTTAATTTTCAACCAAATAGTTTAATTTTCTACCAAATTGTTAAATTTTCAAGCCAAAAAAATGAATTTTCGACGAAACAGAATTTTTAACATAAAGGTTCATTTAAAAGCAAACAGTTGAATTTTCAACTACAATTATAAATCCCTAATAAAAAAAGATAATTTTTTCACAAAGTAGTTCAACTTTAAGTCAAATAATCGACTTTTCAACCAAAAAAGGTTAATTCTCAACGAAGTACGTAACAGTTGATATTTCAACCAAACAATTGCATTTTTAACCAAAAAGGATCAATCTTCAACCAAGAATATTAAGTTTCTACCAAAAATGACGAATTTTCAACCAAAAAGTAGAACATTCAACTAAAACGGATAAATTTTCAACCAAATAGTTAAATTTTTAACTGAAAAAAGATCAATTTTTATCCAAAAATGTAATAGTTTAATTGTTAGTTTGAAAAATTTATTTTCAACGAAACATGAAACAAATTTTTATCAAAACAGTTAAATTTTTCAACCAAAAATGTTCAACCTTCAACTAAAAAAATTAATTTTTAACAAAGTAGTTGAACTTTTGATAAAAACGATGATTTTTTAACAATATAGTTGCATTTTCAACAAAATAATGAAATTTTCAACCAATTAATAGGATTTTTAACCAAAAATATCAATTTTCGACCAAGAAGATTGATGATATACCAAAAAAAGACGACTTTTGAACAAAATACATGAATTACCAACAAAATTATTTCATTTTTAAGTAAA
>CAKNYM010050691.1:71913-114896 GCA_932195095.1 Andricus curvator
GTTTATTTATTAAATCATACTTGGATTATAATTATTATATATTTTTTTATATATATATATGGTTGGATTTTCTTATTGGGCCTTGTTGCCAACCTTATTTTTTTGCGATATATAAATAAATATTTTGTAATATAATAATAATTTTAAAAACTTTTTATATAAAAATTGTGTTTTGCATTTATGCAGTGAAACTGTTGTTTAAACTGTGGTAAAGGCAATACATTTTTTTTGTGAGACTGGGCATAGCGCTCCATCTTCGAAGACGTAAAAAAATAAATTTTTATTCTTCTTATAAAATCTATTCTGAGAGAAAATTTCTAAAAACAATAAGAATTGTTTAAACAATTTATGTAAGCATCAAATTATCAGTACAAAGTAGTATTTTACGTGATGTACAACAAACGAATAAAATATCACAAAATAGATCTTTTAAATGTCAAGCCTGAAATAAATTACTAAGTTTAACATGAATTTATATACAAAATAATAAATTTAAAAAATTTTAAACTCGAATAAATTATGACGAGATCCTCTTAACAAAAGTAATTAGATCAGGAACACCGTTCTTGGTCATTAATACAATTTTATTAATTTATTTTTTAAATTTCCAACTAATTGTTTCCACTTTAAACAACTGAAATGATTTAAAAACATAACAATTTAACTTCTTGTTACTTTTTGTTAACGGTGTTTAAAAAAAATTATGCAATAATTATTTTTAGTTGTCAAAAATTAAAAAAATTATTTTAATAATCACGTCTATCTTTTTTTTATGATTCCAAAGATATAAAAAAACACATTTTTCGATTTTTTGCAGTTAGCGGTGTTTTTCCACATCACGACAGTATTGTTGAAAGAAACCTGAAATTATCGGAAAAAGTTTATTTATCAACAATTTACAAGCTTCAATACGCGCGAATTATAAAATGCGGGAAATCTCCCCGTGTAATATAAGTGAAAAAATGGATCCCGCGAGTTTTTGGCGCAAATTATGATTTTTTTGCGGGCTTTTTAATGTAAATTATTTCTAATATATAAAATACTACTTTATACTGAAAATTAGATGTTTATATGAAATGTTAAAACAATTTATTATTGTTTTTAATAATATTCTCTTAGAATAATGCTAGAAAATTGCAGTTTTTTCAAAAATTTTCCACTTTTTGTCGAATTTTCAATAAGATTGATGTGAACAATTAATTAAAATTAACAAAATAATTGTTTAAACAATTCATTATTATTGTTAATGACATTTAATTTGAATAATACTAGAAAGTTAAGGTTTGTCCTGAAATTTTTAACTTTTTACCCACTTTTTACTTTCTAAGGTAATAAATAATGCAAATTAACAAACATAGTTGTTTAAACAATTTATTATTGCTTATAACTATCTTCTTTTGGAGTAATTCTAGAAAGTTGTAGATTTTTCTGAAATGTTGAGCTTTTTTTTGAATTTTTAGTTAGGAGCAAATAATAAATAATAATATTAATTTCAGCAAAAAGGCTCTTAGTAACTATTTCGAGGAAATATTACATTTAATATGATCCATATAGAAAATTTGATGAATATTTCAAATATGTGTTTTATTTCAGAAAAATATATTCACAAATAAGAAAGAGATTGTTTGAAATATGATTCTCTGTAATTTTTATTTATTATTTCTTCATGACTAAAAAGACCAAGCCTTTTTGCTGAAATTAATAATGTTTATTATTTGTTCCTAAATAAAAAGTCAAAGAAAAGCTCAAAATTTTAGAAAAAAGCGCAACTTTCTAGTTTAAACAACTATTTTTGTTAACTTGCATTAATTATTACCAAACTAAGTGAAACGTGGACACAAAGTAAAAAAATTCAGAAGAAAAAACGCAACTATCTTGCATTAATATATATGAAGATAGTTACAAATAATAATAATTTGTTTAAACAATTATTTTTGCTAAATATAATTAATTATCAAGTCATTCCAAGTGAAAAGTGGACAAACAGTTGAAAATTTCAGAAAAAAACTGTAATTTCTAGCATTAGTCAAAGAGAATATTATTAACAATAATCATAAATTGTTTGAGCAATTATGTTTGTTAACATCAATTAACTATTACCTCACTCTAATTGAAAATTGGACAAAAAGTGGAAAATTTTTGAAAAAAAGGCGATTTCTAAGATTTAAAAATTTAGCTAAGAGAACCTATCAGATCTTAAAACAGTTTAAAAATATTCCGTGCAATTTTCTTTATGTGTGAGTTCCATGTCTTTAGAAAAATAGAAAAACTTTTTAGTTAGCGCTGTAGAAATATTTGTGTTTTACATTTATGTAGTGAAACTATTGTTTAAACTGTGGTAAAGGCAATACATTTTTTTGTGACACGGGGCATACCGCTCCATCTTTGGAGACGTAAAAAAATAAAATTGTATTCTTCTTATAAACTCTATTCTAAGAGAAAATTTCTAAAAAGAATAAGAATTGTTTAAACAATTTATGTAAGCATCAAATTATCAGTATAAAGTAGTATTTTACGTAATGTACAACAAATTTGCATTAAAAAGACCGGAAAAAATTATAAATAGCGCCAAAAACTCGCAAAAAGCATTTTTTCACTTATGCAGTTTTTTTGGGACCCTATAAAACCGACTTATGGGGGTGATATTTAAAAAATAAGTTTTAATTCCTATTCTATGGCTAATTGTGAAGAGAAATGTTGAGATTCAGCTCGATTCACCTAATATTGACGTTTCTGAATAAAATTTACAAAAACGTCTTTTTTATGGGAAATACATGTTAAACTTCATGGGGCTTGGGCCACCTCTAAATATTATTTTGAAAAAAATTGATTGATTTTTTTGTGGATTCAAACAAATTTCCGGGCGACATGCATAAAAATAAAAAAAATAAAAGTTTCCAATGCATTTTTGGACTACCCTAGTGGCCACTCTGATTAATCCTTCTTTTACATAAACAATTTGATAACATCACTTTTTTAGATAGGGTAAAAAATCAAATTATTTGTCTTATCACGATTAATAAAAAATATCCCATTTTCCAAAACTCTAAAATTGATTCCCGACTCAAATTTGTATTCTCGTTTAATTAATTCCCGACTTCAGAGGCGGCGGATCCCTAGGGGGCACAGAAGTAATGCCCCCCCTAGAAATCGACCAGGGAGGGGCGGATTACTGATTTGCACCCCTCTAAAATCGAATGATTAAATTCATCGGATCGTCGGAACTGAAAATCTTTCAATTCTTTATTGCTTTGTTCAATCTTTGAAATCTATCTGGAATCTTTGTGAAATCTTTTTAATCTATTCGAAATATTTGAAATCTTTTTAAAATCTTTGAAATATCACTGCAACCTTGGAAAAATCTTTGCGAAATATTTGGTAATGTTTGTGACATTATTTAAATCTTTTTTAGATCTTTAGGATATCATTCAAATCTTTTAAACCTATCCAAAATCTTTGGGAAATCATTGATATATTTGTGCAATCATCGAAATTTATCTGGAAACTTTGCGAAATAATAGAAGTCTTTGTAAAATAATGAAAGTATTTGTGAAATCTTTTAAATCTATCCGAAATCTTTCTAAAATATTTGAAATCTTCAGGAAATCATTGCAATTTTGTCAAATCTTTGGAAATCCTTGCAAAATATTTCAAATATTTGGTAATATTTCAAATATTTGGTAATATTTGTGAAATTATTTAAATCTTTGTGAAATCTTTCAGAAACCATTGGAATCTTTTAAATCATTGTGAAATCTTTGGGAATTCTTTAAAAAAATTTGCGAAATATTTTAAATATTCGGTGATATTTGTGAAGTTATTGAAATCTTTGATAAATCATTGAAGTCTTTGTTAGGACTTTTAAATCTATCCGAAATCTTTGAAATCTTTGTGAAATCATTGAAGTCTTCGGTCAATCTTTGAAATCTATCTGAAAGCTTTGCGAAATATTTGAAATCTTTGTTCATTCTTTGAAATATTTGTGAAATAATAGAAGTCTCTGTGAAATCTTTTAAATCATTGTTATATCTTTGTGAATTCTTTAAAAATCTATGAAATATTTTTGAAATATTTGTTCAATCTTTGAAATCTTTGTGAAATAATAGAAGTCTTTGTGAAATCTTTGAAATCTATCTGAAAACTTTGGGAAATCATTAAAATCTTTGTGAATTCTTTTAAAATCTTTGTGAAATATTTGAAATATTTTTGAAATATTCGGTAATATTTATTAAATTATTGAAATCTTTGTGAAATTTTTTAGAAATGATTGAACTCTTTTAAATCTATCCTAAATCTTTGAAATCTTTGTTCAGGCTTTGAAATCTATCTAAGGTCTTTGTGAAATCTTTTAAATCTATCTGAAATCTTTGCGAAATATTTGAAATATTTGTGAAATAATATAAGTCTTTGTGAAATCTTTGTAAAATAATAGAAGTCTTTGCGAAATCTTTGTTCAATCTTTTAAATCTATTTGAAATCTTTGTGAAATAATAGAAGTCTTTGTGAAATCTTTGAAATCTATCTGAAATCTTTGGGAAATCATTTAAATCTTTGTGAATTCTTTTAAAATCTTGGCGAAATATTTGAAATATTTTTGAAATATTCGGTAATATTTATGAAATTATTGAAATCTTTGAGAAATGATTGAACTCTTTCAAATCTATCCTAAATCTTTGTTCAGTCTTTGAAATCTATCTGAAGTCTTTTTGAAATCTTTTAAATCCATCCGAAATCTTTGTGAAATATTTGAAATCTTTGGGAAATCTTCAGGAAATCATTTCAATTTTGTCAAATCTTTGCAAAATATTTCAAATATTTCGTAATATGTGTGAAATTATTTAAATCTTTGTCATATCTTTCAGAAATCATTGGAATCTTTTAAATCATTGTGAAATCTTTGGGAATTTAAAAAAAAAAAATTGCGAAATATTTGAAATATTCGGTAATATTTGTGAATTATTGAAATCTTTGTTCAATCTTTAAAATATTTGTTCAATCTTTGAAATCTATCAGAAATCTTTGCGAAATATTTGAAATCTTTGTTCAATCTTTGAAATCTATTTGAAATATTTGTGAAATAATAGAAGTCTTGGTGAAATCTTCGAAATATTCGGTAATATTGGTTAAATCTTTGAAATCTTTGTGAAATAATAGAAGTCTTTGTTAAATCTTTGAAATCTATCTGAAATCTTTGGGAAATCATTGAAATCTTCGTGAAATCTTTGAGAAATGATGGAAATCTTTTAAATCTATCCTAAATCTTTATTCAGTCTTTGAAATCTATCTGAAGTCTTTGTGAAATCTTTTAAATTTATCCGAAATCTTTGTAAAATCTTCAGGAAATCATTTCAATTTTGTCAAATCTTTGGAAAATATTTCAAATATTTGATAATATTTGTGAAATTATTTAAATCTTTGTGAAATCTTTCAGAAATCATTGGAATCTTTTAAATCATTGTGAAATTTTCGGGAATTAAAAAAAAAATTTCCGGAATATTTGAAATATTCGGTAATATTTGTGAAGTTATTGAAATCTCTGAGAAATCATTAAAGTCTTTGTTAGGCTTTTGAAATCTATCCGAAAATCTTTGAAATATTTGTGAAATCATTGGAATCTTTGTTCAATCTTTTAAACATTTGTTCAATCTTTGAAATCTATCTGAAATAATAGGAGTCTTTGTTCAATCTTTGAAATCTTTGAAATCAGTTTGAAATATTTGTGAAATAATAGAAGTCTTTGTTCAATCTTTGAAATATTTTAAATCATTGTGAAACATCTGTGAATTCTTTAAAAATCTTTGAAATATTTTTGAAATATTCGGTAATATTTGTTCAATCTTTAAAATATTTGTGAAATATTTGAAATCTATCTGAAATCGTTGGGAAATCATTGAAATGTTTGTCAATTCTTTTAATATCTTTGCGAAATATTTGAAATATTTTTGAAATATTCGGTAATATTTATGAAATTATTGAAATCTTTGAGAAATGATTGAACTTTTTCAAATCTATCCTAAATCTTTGTTCAGTCTTTGAAATCTATCTGAAGTATTTGTGAAAACTTTTTAATCTATCTGAAATCTTTGCGAAATATTTGAAATCTTTGAAATCTATTTGAAATATTTGTGAAATCTTTTAAATCATTGTGAATTCTTTAAAAAAGCTATGAAATATTTGTGAAATATTCGGTAATATTTGTTCAATTTTTGAAATCTTTGTGAAATAATAGAAGTCTTTGTGAAATATTTGAAATATTTTTGAAATATTCGGTAATATTTAGGAAATTATTGAAATCTTTGAGAAATTATTGAACTCTTTTAAATCTATCCTAAATCTTTGAAATCTTTGTTCAAGCCTTTGAAATCTATCTGATGTCTTTGTGAAATCGTTTAAATCTATCCGAAATCTTTGTGAAACCTGTGAAATCTTTGGGTAATCATTGAAATCTTTGTGAAATCTTTGGCAATATGAATTTTATACCTTTTTCATTATTTATTTTCAATGTTTACATAGTATAATATTATTATACTATGTCCAAATCGTACCATTCAATATTATAAGTCTATGCCCCTACCCACCCCCCTAGAAAAAGGCTGCACCGCTGCTGCCCGGGTTTATTTTAATTCCCAGAAATTTCCCGGTTAGTGGACACCCTGTGTTTTTGAATTATTATTGATTTGAGCGAATCTACCATTTAAATTCACAATGGACGAGATTTCTCGCCATGTATGTTCCCTTTTGTCGATGTCCTTGAAATCTTTCAAGTCTTTATCGTACAAGTGGGGATTTTGGCGCACTAAATCTATCAATAAATAATCCCCCTCTCTAGATTCTTTGACTTTACGATTCTCGGTGTAATCCTGGTGATCTGCCATTCTAAAAAATTAAAAAGAATTGCAATAATAACATTAAAAACATTCGAATATATTTGATTCTTCGATTGAGTTATTTTGTCTTCACTTCAATAAATTTCGAAGAATGTTTTAAATTGCCAGAACAAACTAAATAAGTATTCATAACTAACCTTTTATTTTGACATGTAATAAATCTAAGAATTCGGTGACACATGACAATTAAAAAAAAACAACTGAATTTTGACTTTTGAAATATACTGGAAATACCAAATTTTGATATAGAAAATTTGAAACTCTCGGAAACTGGGAATTTAAGAACAATACTCTATAAATTTCGAAAATGTCAAAACAAAAAACCATCAAAAATCAATACTTACGCAGTTTTTTTCACAAATCCACTTTCCCAAAATGTCAGGTTTACATTCTAGCCAATTTCAAACATAGAGAATAGATTTTGCTATTGTAACAATAAAAACAGCATCACGTGCTTTTGCATCGAAGTCTTCCGAAAATGTGGATTGGTTGACATAAGACTTTCAACTTTAAGTAAATTCCTTTGAACCTAAGTTTTGCTTCCAATTAACACTGACAATTATTGTTTCAATTCTCCACAATCATGCATCGCTGTAAATAAGTTAGTCTTACGGAATGTTCCGTAATCGTAGGCAAGTTCGTTGAAAAAAATCCGAGCCACACAAGAAAAAAATTCGTGTTTTCGCAGCACGTTTTTGCATCGCACATCTCTGATCGCACGTAACACATAACGTTAGCATAACCCCACATACCTTTTCCGACTTGCAATTGCAAAACGAGCATAACACCGTGACGTCATTAACGCGAAACATGATTGGTCGACAAAAAACGACTTGCCACACGTTGCGCACACTCAGCATTTTCGCGGGAATTTTCAAACATTAGCTTTAAAAGGGAAGTACAAAAGTACAAAGGTAAAAAGCAGCCCCATCCCCAAGCATAGGGTTGTAAAGTTTCATGAAACTTTGACCATATGAAAAGTTTCATGAAACTTTGGAAACGTTTTAAAGTTTCCAAAGTTTCGAACATTAGAGCGGTAAAATTCAAAATATGAAAAAATACTATTAGGTATTCAATATAAACATTCAATAGTTTCCTTCGTGTTTCAAAGCAAATCGTTTCAACTAATTTAAATAAATAAATCACGTGTTAATTGTTAATAACATGTAATTTTTCACATATTTTATTTTAAAATTTTGAAAATTGATTCCAATAAAATGAAAATAAATTTCGTATTTAATACATATTTCATTTTTTGAATGTTTCATTTTTAAAACGATTTCATTAAAAATGTAGAAATTTCGAATGGAAATTTTTAACCCCCCTCCCCCATGTAACAAGGCGGTGAATTCCCTTCGGACCCCCCCCCCCAACGCCGTTATGTAACATTTTTTTATTTTTTTTTTATTTTGATTTTTTAAACGTTTTTTGAATTAAAAAAAGGTTTTTTAAGATGAAGTATTGTCTACAAATGAATAAAACAATATTTTCATGTAACACTGAATGCTTTTCAAATATTTTTTTTTAGTCATACAAATATTGAAATTACTGACAAGAAAAGAAGTATTATCAGTTTGTTTTGAAATTGATAAAAATATGATTTTTATAAGATGCTTGAGAAAATTAAAAAAAATTTGTCAATATTTCAGATGTGTCAAAAAAGAATCTAGAAGATTTTAAAGACATTTTTTTATTTATTGGATCTTACAAAATATTAGGAAAAATTCGAGTCTTTCAAAAAGATATTTAGGACTTTTAGAAGTCTTAAATTCACTTAAATTCTTTAAAATATTCCTAACTGACTCGAATTTTTCTTAAAATTTTGAAAAATCATTAAAATGTAAATAAATTTCCTTAAAATCTTCCAAATTTTCCCAGAAATTTTAAAAAAATTTGTTTATTCTCTTGAAACCTTTCAAAATTCTTTAAAAGCTTCTAAAGTTTTTCTTCTTTTTGAATCTCTTCAAATCATATAAATATTTCTTGAATTTACTCGATTTTTCTGATTGTTTAATCTTACCAAATTGAAACATTTTTCTTTAAAATATTCTACACTATTTTTCGAAGTTTTAGGATATCGTTTGAAATGTTTTTAAACTTTTTTTTTCAAAATAAAAAATCATTTAAAATTTCCCCAAGAATCTTAAGAAAATTCTTTTTTTTAAACCTTTTCAGGATTTCTAAACCTTCTAATCTTTTAAAATTATTCAAATTTTTTCTGAATTTCTTTTAAATTCTGCAAAATTAAAAAAATTGTCTTAAAATCTTTCAGATTCTTCTTTGACAATTTTAGAAATATTTTGAAATGTTTTGAAATCTTTATAAATATTCTCTTTAAATTAATTTTTCAAAATAAAAAATCATTTTAATTTTTCTTAGAAACCTAATGATTTTTTTTTCATTTTCTTGAAAACTTACAAAAAATTTTTAATATCTTTATATTTTAAACTCTTTTTAAAAATTTTAGGAAATAATTAAAAATATTTTGTAATCTTTTTCAATTTTCTGTTAGAATTAATTGAAAAAAATCATTTGAAATTTTCCCATGAATCTTAAGAACATTTTTTTCATTCTCTTGACACCCTGCCAAATTCAGTTGACCTAAAAATTGTTTAAATCCTGAAAAATAAAAATTGTCTTTAAGTCTTCCATATTCTTTTTCCACACACTGCG
This sequence comes from Andricus curvator, assembly GCA_932195095.1. NCBI lineage: Eukaryota > Metazoa > Arthropoda > Insecta > Hymenoptera > Cynipidae > Andricus > Andricus curvator. Next base: position 81,474 of record CAKNYM010050691.1, read on the forward strand.
AAATCTTCCAAACTTAAAATTATTCTTCTTGGTTAAAATGCATGTTTCTTATTGATAATTTAACTATTTGGCTGAAAATTAAACAATCTTATTAAAATGTATCCTTTTTAGTTAAAAAAATAAACTATTTTGTTGCAAATTTGTTTTTTTTTTTGTTGTTGAAAAATCCTTTAAAAATTGAAATATTTGTTTGAAAATGCGTGTACTTTGTTATAAATTCATCTATTTTGATAGAAAATTCATCTTATTGGTTGAAAGTTAATCTTTTTGGTTGAAAATTAGTTTTTTTTATTGTATTGATTTTATTGAAAATTTGAATTTTGTGAGAGAATATTTAATCTTCTTGGTGAAAAATTCATCTTTTTGGTTGAAAATTCGTTTACTTTGTTATAGATTCATCTTTTTGGATAGAAAATTCATCTTCTTGGTTGAAAATTTATCTTTTTGGTTAAAAGTTAGTTTTTTCTTATTTCGAATTAATTTTTTTAACTAAAAATGTAACTTCCACTTTTTGTCAAAAATTTATCTTTTTTGATAGAAATTTATCGCTCTTAGTTGAAAATTTAACTATTCTATTTTTATTTGAAAATTTATCTGTTTTCGGTGAAAATTCAACTCTTTGTTGAAAATCCGCCCTTTTTGGTAGAGGAGTTCTCTCATTAGTTGAAACCTTAATTTGGCCCTCGGCTTGCAGATAAAATACAATCAAATATTTTTATCAAAAATAAAACCATATTTGTAATGTTTAAAGTTTCTAAAATTATTGTTTGAATTTAAAAAAAACAATGTTTAAAATACTACACCTCTGGACGAAAGTTGTTTCCAATTATTGTTATTTTAAATTGAAACAATAATTTTAGAAACTTTAAACATTAAAAATAACTTTTGTTATAAAAATATTTGATTATTGTTTTCTTAATAAATAAATAATATTGATTAAAACACAATTATTTAAACTGTTTCGCGAGTTTTATATTTCGGGAATTTTCTAAATCGGATATTTTACAATTCGGCAATTTTCTATCGGAAATTTTCAAATTCGGTAATACTATAAACTGTTTGGGAATGTTATTATTTGGGAATTTCGAATTCATGAATTTTACAGTGTCAGGAATTTTCAGTCGTCCAAAAATGTTCATCTAGAAATATATTTTTTTCAATTATTGTTATTTAAAACTTCAAACAATATTTTTAGAAACTTTAAACATTATATTTGGTTTTTGATACAAATATTTTATCATTGTATTTTTAATAAATAAATAATATTTATAAATTTTTATTTAATTGTTTAAATTCGAGAATTTTATAATTAGGGAATTTTCTAGTTCTGATATTTTACAATTCGGCAATTTTATGTCGGGAATTTTCAAATTCGGTAATATTATAAGCTTTCGGGAATTTTATTATTCGCGAATTTTCCAATTCGGCAACATTATAAACTGTTTGGGAATTTTATTATTCTGGAATTTTGCAATTCAATAATAATATAAACTGTTCGGAAATTTTATTATTCGGAATTTTCCAAATCGGTAATTTTATTATTCAGGGATTTTTCAATTCGGGAAATTTACAGTGTCAGGAATTTTATTTTTCAGGATTTTTCAGTCGTCCAAAAATTTCCATCCAGAAATATATTCCTTTCAATCATTGTTATTTAAAACTCAAACAATAATTTTAGAAACTTTAAACATTAAAAATGTTTTGGTTTTGATAAAAATATTTGATTATTGTATTTTTAATACATAAATAATATTTATAAATTTTGGTTTAATTGTTTAAATTCGAAAATTGTATAATTAGGGAATTTTCTAGTTCGGATAGTTTAGAATTCGGCAATTTTATGCCGGGAATTTTATTATTCGGGAATTTTCAACTTCGGTAATATTATAAACTTTCGGGAATTTTATTATTCGCGAATTTTCCAATTCGGCAACATTATAAACTGTTTGGGAATTTTGTTATTCAGGAATTTTCCAATTCGATAATATTACAAACTGTGCGGGAATTTTATTATTCGGAATTTTCCAATTCGGCAAATTTACAGTGTCAGAAATTTTACTTTTCAGGATTTTTCAGTCGTACAAAAATTTTCATCCATAAATATATTTCTTTGAATTATTGTTATTTAAAACTCAAATAATAATTTAAGAAACTTTAAACATTAAAAATATTTTGTTTTTGATACAAATATTTGATTATTGTATCTTTAATAAATAAATTATATTTATAAATTTTTGTTTAATTGTTTAAATTCGAAATTTTTATAATTAGGGAATTTTCTAGTTCGTCAATTTTATGTCGGGAATTTTATTATTCGGGAATTTTCAAATTCGGTAATATTCTAAACTTTCGGGAATTTTATTATTCGCGAATTTTCCAATTCGGCGACATTATAAACTGTTTGGGAATTTTATTATTCAGGAATTTTCCAATTCAATAATATTATAAACAGTTCGAGAATTTTGTATTCGGAATTTTCCAAATCGGTAATTTTATTATTCAGGGATTTTCCAATTCAAGAATTTTACAGGATCGGGAATTTTATTTTTAGGGATTTTTCAGTCGTCCAAAAATTTTCATCCAGAAATATATTTCTTTCAATTATTGTTATTTAAAACACAAACAATAATTTTAGAAACTTTAAACAATAAAAATATTTTGTTTTTGATCCAAATATTTGATTATTGTATTTTTAATAAATAAATAATATTTATAAATTATTGTTTCATTGTTTAAATTCGGGAATTTTATAATTAGGGAATTTTCTAGTTCGGATATTTTATAATACGGTAATTTTATATCGAGAATTTGATTATTGGGGTATTTTCAAATTCGGTAATATTATAAACTTTCGGGAATTTTATTATTCGGAATTTTCCAAATCGGTAATTGTATTATTCAGGCATTTTTCAATTCGGCAATTTTACAGCGTCAGGAATTTTATTTTTCAGGATTTTTCAGTCGTCTAAAAATTTTCATCCAGAAATATATTTTTTTCAATTATTTTCATTTAAAATTCAAACAATAATTTTAGAAACTTTAAACATTAAAAATATTTTGTTTTTGACAAAATATTTTATTATTGTATTTTTAATAAATAAATAATATTTATAAATTTTTGTTTTATTGTTTAAATTCGGGAATTTTCTAGTTCGGATATTTTATAATTCGGCAATTTTATGTCAGGAATTTTCAAATTCGGCAATATTATAAACTTTCGGGAATTTTTAAATTCGGTAATATTATAAACTTTCGGGTATTTTATTATTCGCGAATTTTCCAATTCGGCGACATAATAAACAGTTTGGGAATTTTATTATTCAGGAATTTTCCAATTCAATAATATTATAAACTGTTCGGGAATTTTATTATTCAGGAATTCAGGAATTTTCCAATTCGATAATATTATAAACTGTTCGGTTGATAAAATTACCGAATTGGAAACTTCCGAATAACAAAATCAAAGATATTCTTTGATTTTATTATTCAGGGATTTTCCAATTCGGGAATTTTACAGGGTCGAGAATTTTATTTTTCGGGATTTTTCACACATTTTAAAAACAGATTTTATAATTTAATTGAATAGCTTTTAGAAAATAAAGAGTAATGTCCAAATACACTCATGGTGAAAAATCATTTTCCTATCACCACTACGTAGCGCGTCCTCGGGTTGCGGATAGAGGAACGGCCCGTAAGGCTGAACAGCCCCCAAGGTTAACTGCGAATACAAGAATAAGCAGTCGCGGACAGCCGATAGGAGCCAGTCGTAGGTGTGGTGAATCTAGCACTGGTAAAAAATAGGTACACGACAACCATGGCTTGGGGGGACCCACCCATTCGCGTTCATACACAATGGGTGGGTTCTGGCAAGCCAGGGTGCAGCGTGTACCCACCTAGAAACTATACCCGAACCAAAACTAAAAATCTTGTAAGGGAAAAATCCTGCTGCCCATTGGACACTGCAGCGATGACACTGCCCGCAAGGGATGTGTGGAATGATTCGCCTGCATAGGGCCAAAGGGGTATTGATGCCAGTAGGCGCGCTGCCTTGCAGGGGGACGTTAGGGTACGAGGATGAAACTGTAATGTGTCTGACGACAAGTTGACATGGTCCTTGTCAGAGTCGGAAAGCTCCCATACTTAGACCTAGGGAGTTATGGGGGTTATCACTCCTGGGACAGTGGACTCACCTACGATCGGAATAGGATCCTAACGTGCGGATTATCTTGAAACTACCATGGCTAACTTACAAAAACAAAAAACTACAGTTAAAGATCTAAGGGTGGGAACTCTAAACGCGCGTAGTCTAAAAACTGGCCGACTTAGCGAACTCATTAAGATAGCAATTGAATACAAAACTGACTTAATAGCACTTCAAGAAACCTGCTGGTCGGGCGATTTCGCGTCAATTTCTAAGGATGACTATACTTTTCACTATGGGGGAGCTAAGGGGCAAAGACTGGGGACTGGTTTTCTTATTAATAAACGAATTTCGCAAGCACTTATCGACATGCAATTCATTAATGACCGGTTATCATACATTGTACTAAAGGGTAATTTCAGCAAACACGTATTAATCAATGTGCACTGCCCCACCGAGGACAAAGACGAAGACACTAAAGATCTTTTTTATGAAACAATCGAGCAGGTTTTTGACAAGTTCTCAACGTTTGACGCAAAAATAGTATTGGGGGACTTCAACGCGAAAATTGGAAAAGAACCAATGTATAGGCCTACAATAGGATCAGAAAGTTTGCATGACGTCAGTAATGATAATGGAACCAGAGTAATAAACTTTGCAGCTTCAAAGAACCTCGTTGTCAAAAGCACATATTTCAAGCATAAAAATATACATAAGGCCACCTGGACATCACCAGATGGTAAAACTCACAATCAGATTGATCACGTTCTAATAGACAGAAGACGTCATACAAACATTCTCGATATAAGATCGTATAGGGGAGCGGATTTAAATTCAGACCATTTTCTCGTGATAGTAAAACTAAGATCTAGGCTAGCGCTAAGTAAGAAAACAAGCCGCACAGAGCCAACAGTTCGTTTCAATATAGATAAGTTCAAAACAGCAACAGAAACATTAAATTACCAAGTTGAGATTTCTAATAGTTTCGACGCTCTCCAAGAACAGAGAGACGATAACAATAATCGCGAGGAGGACCCGGAAACCCTGTGGAGCAATACGAAAAAGGCGATAAAGGCAGCCGCGAAACTTACGATAGGTTTTAAGAAAGTAACCAAAAGCAAACCATGGTTTGACGAAGAGTGCAAACTCTGGTTTGAGAAACGTCGGAAGGCCAGACTAAGTAGTTTACAAAATAAGTGCGATCAAACACATAAGAAATATCTCGAGATTAGCAAAAGTACAAATAGGCTCTATAGATCCAAGAAAAGGGAGTGGGAAAAGAATAAAATACTAGCAATAGAAGCGCATAATAAACAAAATAACCCGCGTGAGATGTACAGGGGAATCAATTTTATAAGGAAAGGCTTTCAAAGTAGAACGGAAGTAATGAGGGACGAAAATGGCAATCTAGTAGCCGATGCGACAGAGAGACTGAATTTATGGAAAGATTATTTCGATAAACTATTAAATGTACGCGAAGCCCCCGTTGAAGGTAATCTCGGCGAAATCCACACTGCTGATCTATTAATTAACGATCCTACTGATATAGAAATAGAAATGGCCATCAAGAAGTTGAAAAATAATAAAGCCGCGGGCATCGATGACCTACCGTCAGAACTGATAAAAAATGGAGGCCCTTGCCTCACAAGGCAAATTTGTAAATTGATACGCGCAGTTTGGAAAACAGAACGCATGCCGGAAGAATGGAATACCTCTATCATTATTCCCATCTTTAAAAAAGGCGATAAAACTAACTGTAACAACTATCGGGGAATTTCACTTGTGCCTTCGTGCTACAAGATCCTGTCTAATGTTATCCTAAGTAGACTAACTCCTTTTGCCGAGGAAATCATTGGGGATTACCAGTGTGGATTCCGCCGAAACCGATCTACAAGCGATCAAATGTTTACAATTAGACAACTGTTAGAAAAGAAATGGGAATTTAAAGAAGCAGTACATCAGCTATTTATCGATTTTAAAAAAGCTTACGACTCTATTATACGCGCGCGAATGTACTGGATCCTAGAGTTCTTGGGTGTGCCAAGAAAATTGGTTAGACTTATCGAAATTTGCTTAAGCGGCAGTAAGGGTAGAATACGCGTAAACGGTAGTTTATCTGAAGAGTTTTCGATCCGCGATGGCCTGAAACAGGGCGATGCACTTTCGTGCGTCCTTTTTAACTTAGTTTTAGAATACGTGGTTAGGCAAGTGCAGGCGAATCCGACCGGTGCTACCCTCAATGGGGTAATACAAATTCTTGGATATGCGGATGATCTCGACGTACTAGGGGATGATAAAGAAACGGTAGCTAAAAATGCAGAAATCTTGATCGCAAAAGCCAAAGAGATTGGCTTGGAAGTTAGCGAATCGAAGACAAAATATATGACCGTCGTCAGGTCCGGACAAAGTAATCAAGACGGGGATCTAATGGCCGGAAATATGAAATTCGAAAGGGTTAACGAGTTTAAATACCTCGGGTCTATTATAACTAGCGAAAATAAGATTAAAACGGAAATCAATGCGCGGCTACACGCTGGCAATAGGTGCTATTATGCAGCAAACACGCTACTAAAATCGCGATCGCTATCTAGAAACATCAAAGTAAGAATTTACAAAACGATAATAATGCCGGTCGTCATGTACGGGTGTGAAACGTGGGCGCTGACGAAAGGAGAAGAGAATAGGTTTAGAGTTTTCGAGAATAAAGTACTTAGAAAAATCTATGGTCCAAAAAGGGACGAAGAGACCGGCGAGTGGAGAAAACTGCATAATAATGAGCTGCACGCTCTCTACGGGTCAGCAAATATTAATAGAGTAATGAACGCGCGTAAATTAAGATGGGCGGGGCATGTAGCAAGAATGGGCAATGAAAGAACAGTGGCGCAAGTTTTAAGAGGGAGACCGACTGGTAAGAGACCCCTAGGCAGACCGAGAAACAGATGGGAGAAAAATGTAAGGGATGATCTAAAAGAACTAGGACATGATTACTTAAACTGGATGGAGAATGCACAAGATAGAGATGTGTGGCGGTCTCGGGTAGATGAGGCAATGAACTTTCGAGTTCGAACTGCTAATCTATAATAATAATAATTAAAAAAATAAAGTTTTGTCTCATGCAATTGGTATTATTGTTTGGCCCTCGGCTTGCAGACATCTTGGATTTCCCCCACTCAGCCTGAAATACATAATTAACTAACCTAATCTTGCCTGACTGTGCAATCGTGCAATTGTCAACAATCAACAGTGTATCGTCTCTGGTACAAAGTCACAGAAAATTGAATAAATTTAAAGAAAATCGGGGAAAATGGAAGGAATCGAGCAGGTGAAACACTTGTTGAAGGATTGGCTTGATGAGGATGATGATGATAGTGAAAATGACGAAACCCTGGATGAGAACGACGAGGAATATAAGGATTATTTTTATGCCAACACATGTCACGTTTGTTATTCTTTGGACCGGGGAAAACGTTTAAAACGATGTGGTGGTTGTTACATGATTTCGTACTGTGGAAACTCTCATCAAGCGAAACATTGGCCAGTGCATAAAAAACTGTGTAAAGTTGTCAAAGGAATCATCGCCAATTCAGGTGGACCCAGCATTTTTGGAAAAACAAAGGGCATGAACCAAAAAGTTTGGGTAAGTTTTAAAATTATTTTATTAGATTTTCTAGCTTATTCATTGTTTTGTTTACACCAATTACTCAACTTTCAAGCATTTCAAATGATAAATATTATAGTTTTATTTAACTTTGTGTGATTATTCATTTTTAGAATATATAATAGGGCGTATCGAAAAAAAAATTGTTTGCGCGAAGTTCTAATAGCAATGAAAACTTTCTTTTGGGAGTAAAAACACTCCCCTAAAGTTTCATAAAAAAAAAATTCCTTCTGCTCCGCATCGTAGATATAGCTAAAAATCACAAAAAACAAAGCACTTCTTCAAATTTGAACAGCAAATTTTTTTTTTTTTTTTAGATTTAAATTATCAATAAAAATAGTTCAAAGCAAGTCGATTTATACCTGTATAGCGATAATTCCATTAAAATATTTTTTACCCTTCCTAATTGACTTTGAAGTTTCAAAAAATCGAAAAAGTCGACTTTTTCGCTATTTTCTTAGATTCATGGTAAATTTCTCGACTATTTGACCATATAATGTGTAATATACGTTAATGAGAATGTATTTTCAATATGGTGTAACAATAATATATAAGAAATGTTGACATTAAAATAATTTGTATTGACTTTGAAATACAAAAAAATATTTAAAAGTGATATATTGCTCTTTATTTGACAATAAAATTAATTTTCGGTCTATAAATTATCAGAAAAAATAGTTCGAAGCAAGCGAATTTGTACCTACATAGCAAAAAAGGATTCACATATTTTTTACCCTACCTAAGTGACCTTGAAATTTCAAAATATCGAAAAAAATCGACTTTTTCGGTATTTTCTTAGAGTTACGGCAACTTTTTCGACTATTTGACCATGAAATGTCTGATATACGTTAAGAAGAATGTATTTTCAATGTTACACCAATAATATATGCAGAATGTCGATATTAAAATCATTTTTATTGATTTTGGATTACAAGAAAATATCTTAAAGTGATATATTGCTCTTGATTTCACAACAAAATTAATTTTCGGTCTCTAAATAAGGTAAAAATGTTTTCGAGTGTATATATTATTGTTGCAACATATTGCAAATACATTCTGATAAACGTATATCACACATGAAATTTACCATGAATCTAAGAAAATAGCGAAAAAGTAGACTTTTTTCGATTTTTTGAAACTTCAAAGTCAATTAGGGAGGGCAAAAATATTTTAATGGAATTATCGCTATACAGGTATAAATGGAATTGCTTTGAACTATTTTTATTGATCATTTAAATCTCAAAAAAAAAATTTTTTGCTGTTCAAATTTGAAGAAGTGCTTCGTTTTTTGAGATTTTTAGCTATATCTACGATGCGGAGACAGAAGGATTTTTTTTTTAAATGAAACTTTAGGGGAGTGTTTTTGACTCCCAAAAGAAAGTTTTCATTGCTATTAGAACTTCGCGCAAACAACTTTTTTTTCGATACGCCCGCTATAATCAGTGACACTACGGTGGTTCTTATTTATACTTGGTGGATTTTTTTTTCTTTCGAATTTCTCTACTCTCACCCCCCACTTTTTTCGAATTCCAAAAAAAATCTCCAAATTTGAGCAAAATCGGTTCATATTTAGGGGTGTCGCAAAGACCATGAAGTTTCCCATTCATTTAACACGGGAAAAAGTCAGCTTTTTGTAAATCTAATATTTAAACGTGATATGTAACAATTAATTCCGTATTTCAGTATATTGTTCAGAATTCGTCAGACAATAAGAATCAATCATAAATTTTGAGATTGAGTAATTTTAAGTCACTCTTATGGGTCCCCAAAGAAAACACCATAAGTGACAAATTTGAATTTTACGTATTATTGCAGTTTATTGACGCTTTTCAAAAGTTTTTTTTCAAATAAATAATCATTAATGGGTAATTTAAGAATACCCAGTCATTTCTTAACTAATATTCAATTGTTTGAACAATATTAGTTTGTTAAAAATTTTTTTTCCAGTTAACTCGCGAAATGAACATATTTTCTAGACTTTACGAGTTATTTAATCAATGATAACAATAAGATAATTTGTTCAAATAATTTTACAATTATTTAAATAATACCTATTTGTTCAAGTATATATTTTACCTAAAAAAAAGCAGGAGAAACATTTTATCTCATTTAATTTTCGTCAAATTTTAATATTTTTAAGTACTAATATGTTTGTTATGAATACTCGTAGATTTTTAAACAAATTTGAATTGTTTAAACAATTTTTTGTTTACATATTTTATTTATGCTATTTTTCGAAAGATTGAAATATTTTTATGTTCTTTGCTTTTTAAGAATACTCTTAAATGTTTAAACAAATTAAAATTCTTTAAAAAATTTAAATTTGTTCAAACAGCTATGAGTATTGATAATAAACAAATTAGTACCTAAAAATATTAAAATTTGTCGAAAATTTAGTGAGATAAAATGTTTCCCCTGCTTTTTTTACGTAAAATATATACTTGAACAAATACGTATTATTTAAATAATTGTAAAATTATTTAAACAAATTATTTTATTGTTAACATTGATTAAATAACTCATAAAGTCTAGAAAATACGTTCATTTCGCGAGTTAACTGAAAAAAAAATTTAAACAAATTAAAATTGTTTAAACAATTGAATATTAGTTAACAAATGACTAGGTATTCTTAAATTACTGATTAGTGATTATTTATTTCCTTTAAACTTTTAAAAAGTGTCAATAAACCGCAATATTACGTAAAATTCAAATTTGTCACTTATGGGGTTTTCTTTGAGGACCCATAAGAGTGGCTTAAAATTATTCAACCTCAAATTTATGATTGATTCTTATTCTCTGACGAATTATGAACAACATACTGAAACACGGAATTGTTTGTAACATATTATCGCGTTTAAATATTAGATTTACAAAAAGCTGACTTTTTCCCATGTTAAATCAATGGGAAACTTCATGGTCTTTGCGCCAGCCCTAAATATTAACCGATTTTGCTCCAATTTCGAAATTTTATTTTTGGCATTCGAACAAAACTGGGGGGTGAGAGCAGAGAAATTCGAAAAAAAATCCACCAAGTATAAATAAGAACCACCCTAGTGTCCACACCGGGAGAAAGTCGGGAGAGAATTATTACACCGAGAGATTTCCCGTATTTCATAATTCGCGCGTGTTCTAAGTTTTGAGTTTTTAAGTTTACAATATTTATCGCAATATTTAAAATTCTGCAATTTTGAACGGTTAAAATGACTGTGATTTTTTTGACAAAAATCACATTGTTTAGTAAAAAAATCTATCCAGTCGTTTTGAATGTCACTTGATACTACATGATATGATACTTAGGTGTCATCCATAAACTACGTTACCAACTTTAGGATATTTCTTAGTTGAAATACTATTACTATTACATTCTTCGTAACTATTTTGGCAGAAAATTAATCTGATTTGGTTGAGAATTTTTTGGTTGAAATAATATCAACTATTATATTTTGGTTGAAAGTTCATATATTTTGTTAAAAATTCAACTATTTTGGTAGAAAGTTCAACTAGTTGGTAGAAAAATAACGAACATTTTTGTTGAAAATTCGTCTTTTTGGTTTGAAAATTCAGTTCTTTTCTTGAAAAAATTTCGTATAGAGGGTTCAGATCTTTTTTTAATTTGTCTTTTCTGGTTTAAAATTTAACTACTTGGTTGAAAATTCAACTACTTTGTTAAAAATTCAGTTATTTGTTCGGAGATTCATAATTTTAGTTGGAAATTCGTTTGTTTGTTTTTAGTAGAAAATTCAACTGTTAGGTTTAAAGTTAACTTTTTTGTTGTAAATTTAACTCTTTTGTTGAAAAGTCGTCTTTTTGGTTTGATAATGGTAGAAAACTAACTATGTCGTTGAACATAGCTTTTTTTGTTGAAAATTAATATTTTTTTTTATGAAAACTTAACTATTTTCGTAGAAAGTCCAACTATTTGTTTTAAAAGTAACTTTTTTATTTAAAATTCATCCTTTTGTCTGAAATATTAATATTAATTTTTTTACTAAAAAAACATGAATTTACAACAGAATACATAAATTTTGAACTAGAAAAGATAAATTTTAATCAAAAAGTTGAATCTTTAACTAAAAAGATAAATTTTCAACTATAAATGTAATAGTTAAATTTTCAGTTGAATTCAATCAAAAAAGTAGAATTTTCAACAAAACAGTTGCATCCTGATCCAAACCAGATTAATTTTCAACCAAACTGTTGCATTTTTAATCAAAAAAGAAGATTTTTTAACGAAAAGGATTAATTTTCTAAAAATGGAATAGTTAAATCTTTATCCAAACAGATGAATTTTCAACCAAAAAATGAATTTTTAAAAAAGTAGTTCAACTTTCATCCAAGTAGTTGAATTTTTGACAAAAACACATGACTTATTGACACCATAGTTGCATTTTCAACAAAATCAATTAATTTTCTACCAAATATTAAAATTTTTAATAGAATGTTTGGTTACAAATTCTATTATTTGGTTGAAAATTTAATTATCTTGTTGAAAATGCAACTATATTGTTAAAAAGTCATCTTTTTATCAAAAATTGAACTACTTTGTTAAAAACAGGGTCCCGAACGAAACATCATCACCAATCATCAATGTAATTTCAGATATTATATAATTTCGGCCAAATCTAGAGATAGCGGATCGAAGTTTAGTAAAAAAATCATTTTTTTCTGTCAATAACGAAATGGAACGAAAGTTTCAGTCGGGTTCCTGGTTAAAAATTCATTTTTTTAGTTGAAGGTTCATCTCTTTAGTTGAAAATTTAACTATTTTGATGAAAATTGATTGTTTCATGTTTGGTTAAAAATACATTTTTGAAACTGTCAATTAAACTATTCAATTTTTGGTTAAAAATTTATATTTTTCAGTTAAAAAATTAAGTATTTGCTTAAAAACTTATCGTTTTCACTTGAAGTTCAACTTTTTGGTTGAAAATTCATGTATTTTGTTGAAAATTCGATTTTCTTGGTAGAAATTTAATCTTCCGGTAGAAAATGTATCCCTTTTGGTTAAAAATGCAATTGTTTGGTTGAAATATCAACTGTTACATGCTTCGTTGAGAATTCATCTTTTTTGGTTTAAAAGTCGATTATTTGACTTCAGGTTAAACTAATTTGTGAAAAAAATATTGTTCTTTAATAAGGATTCATAATTATAATTGAAAATTGAACTATTTGTTTGGAAATTGGAGTTCTTGGTTAAAAATCATATTTTTCGGTTGAAAAATTCAAATTTTGTTGTAGAAAGTTTGTCTTTAAAATTAAATAAATTTGTTGAAAATGCATGTATTTTGTTCAAAACTCGTCTGTTCTTGGTAGAACATTAATCTTCTTGGTCGAAAATTCATTTTTTTCGTTGAAAATTTAACAAATTTCTTAAAGATTTTTTTTTTACAAATTTTTTTTTATCTAAAAATGTAACTATTCCCTGTTTAGTTACCAATTTTTCCTGTATATTGGATAAGTTTAAAATTCAACTATTTGGTAGAAAATCTATGTATTTTATTGAAAAGTCGTCTTTTTGAATAGAAAATTAATCTTCTTTGTTGAAAATTCAACTTTTCAGTTGAAAATTCAGCGATTTGGTAGAAAAGTCGCCTTTTTGTATAGAAAATTATTCTTGTTTGATTAAAGTTCAACTTTTTGGTTCAGAATTCAACTATCTTGCGAAAAATTCAGCTATCTTGTTTGAAAATTATCTTTTTGTTAAAAATTCATCTTTTCCGATTTAAAAGTCCACTGTTTTCTCAAACATTCGACTTTTTAGCTTAAAAATTTTACTTTTTTGTTGAAAATTCATCTTTCATTATAGAAAAGTCATCTTTATTGGTTGAAAATGAACTTTTTTACTGGAAAGTTCATCTATTTGGTTGTTAATGCAACTGTTTGGCTGAAAATTATTTTGTTGTTAGGAAATTTGTCTTTTTGTATTGAAAAATCATCTCTTTGGGTAGAAAATCTTTTTTGGCTAAAAATGTAACTATTTTGTTGAAAATAAAATATATTTCGGCTTGAAATCCTAGGAATTTAAAGTGTTTCGTATTGAATTCAATATGTTATCTACATTAATTTTGTTTGAAAGAATTTATAAACGTACAATCCGTCTTTAGCCAATGGCTACGTTACTTTCGGGTGAGGCTACACCACTGCCTACCACTTATGAACCTTTCTTTTTCATTCCAGACAAAAACGAAGATGAACGCGATGCTGATCGTCTCCTTAAAACTAGGTCGAGATCTCTACCCCAGTGAAAAGAATATGTTCAAATTCCCACGAGCTTGTTCCGTCTGCCACGAGAGTGATCACAACGCCCTGACAAATTGCAACTCCTGTGGAAACTCGAGCTTTTGCAAAGATCACGCCTCCGATTCAAAGCACATATCCCTCTGTCCCTCATTTTTCGCTTGCTACAGCTTCGACATCTTAAAAAAGTTCACTAACTGCATGACAGTCTCCGAAACCGTTTCCGTCCTCCTCGACTCAGAAGCCATGGACTTCATCCCGTCCAGCGATCAGATCATCAAATCTCCCTCATCTATGAGAAAATTCCTCGAGACTTACTTTAAAAAAGTCGTCGATATTCGTCGAAAAAAATACCGTCCCGAATACTGGGATATGTTCATCTCCGAATATTTTTCGAGGCCTCTAACTTCAATTTCCGTGATGGAAAAAATTAATTTTGCACCCACGTCCGATTTAGTTGTTCACGTTCTCGGCGCAAATTATCTAGAACTCTCGGATCTTTCATCCTGGGAATTAATTTTGCACTGGATCCCCAAAGTTCAGAGGTTGAAGATTGTTTTAATTGGTCCAGAACTTCCTAAAGACAAATTAAAACCCGAACTGTGTACTCGTTGCAGCTCGAAGAAGAAAAGTCTCATAGTTGAAGTTCACGATGCTTTTTATCATCATTATATGGCAAAAGGATATTCTAAACCGAATCTTGTCATCGGTTATAACGTTGGAATCGCCGAATTTGAAAATCCGGGGACACCCGAAGATTCCTGGAAACCGACGATTCTTAGTTTGCCGGAGAATCGATCACCTTTTATTTTGACAGCTTATACCGTGGAAGAAGCGAGAAAAGACCACAAGAGAATGTGTCTTATTTTGGGAGACACGACGAATTATTCTTGCTTTGAGAAGAACTCGTTCGCAAGTTTGAAACCACTCAGAGATTTTGAGACGGAGGGGATTTTCGTCGAGAATAATTATATTATTATATATGACAATTTTCAGAACGCAAAGAGTGAGAAAGGCGAAACGAGATCGGTACTAAAACCTATTATAAAAGATAATGTAGAAGGGAAAAATAATGCAAATAAAAAGGAGAATAAAGTGAATTCTACGACTTCGGAGAACAAAAATGTCCCTAAAAAGAATTCCAGTTTTGGGGAAAATAAAAAAGTCTCGGTTCCATCAGAAAAAACGAAAACTGTCAGTTCTACAGAAAAAAATGAACCTTCAACTTCAGCGGGAAATAAAAAAGCTTCGTCTGCAACTTTCACAGAAAATAAACAAATTTCGTATCCAGTTTCTACAGAAGAAAATAATGCGGAATCAACTCCAGAGATAAACGAACCAACATTGGAAGAATTAAAAGAGGAAAATAAACGACTCACGGAAAGAATGAATCGGCTGCAAGCGGCAATTGAAGAAAAGAAACGAGGGATTAAAATCGCGCCAGAAAAACAATTGTTGGTCAGGGAAGTGGCGAATATTGAAGAGAGTATGAAACGCGAAATTCGGGGCTTAAGGGACGAGATTATGAAATTGAATGTAGATCATTAGGTTTTCTTTTCATGTATTTCTGTTTTTATGTGTTTTTGTTTAGAAAAGTTTCGTCTCCTCGTGTGAAAAATGTTGTTGTGTATTTAATACTTTTATAAAAAAAATCGACTGAAAATATTACGAATTAATATTAAAGTATTAAAAGTTGTGATTTTCTGAAGTATTCAATTAATTGAAGATAATGTGATTCTTACCTCGAAGTCGTAAGGGCGAAAATTCGTTTCTTGTATCGATGTAAACAACTTTTCCGTTCAAGTGTCCATAACATTTACTTAATTGAGCAGCAATGCAAAGCTGAAAACTTAAATATAATTGCAAATTAATATTTAATAGAAAAACTGAGTAAAGTACTTCACTTTTAATACTTTTAACTTAAAAATGAATGCAATTTATTTTCCCTATCCTTAGGGATCGTCCATAAACTACGTTTTTTTAAGCAAATAGTTCAATTTTCTACCAAATTGTGAAATTTCTAAGCCAAACAGACGAATTTTCTAAAAAATCGATCAATTTTTAACTAAAATGATAAATCAATTATAGCAATTTTTTAAAATGTAGTTAAGCTTTAAATCAAGTAGTTGATTTTTCAACAACAAAAATACGAATTTTTAACAGAATAGTTAAATCCTCAACCAAAACAGATTAATTTTCAACCAAAAAATTAAAATTTTTAACCAAAAAGGATGAATTGTCAACCAAGAAGATCAATTTTTCGAAAAAAAAGGCAAATTTACAACGAAATACACGAATTTTTAACCAGAAACTGAAATTTTCAACTAAAAAAGATAAATGTTCGACAAAAAATGGAATAGGTACATTTTCAGTTTAAAAAATTGATTCTTAACTGCAAAAAAAACTAATTTTCAACCAAAAAGATGAATTTTCAAACAAAATGATGAATCTTTAACAAAAAAAAAAAAATTTTCAACAAAAAATTTCAACCCAAAACATGATTTTTTAACAAAGAAGATTTACTTTTTAAAAACGGAATACTTAAATTTTCAACTAAGGAGATGACTCCTTAACCAAAAAAAATGATTTTTTATCAAAGTAGTTCGTTTTTCATCTAAGTAGTTGAATTTTTGACTGAAAAAATGTGACTTTTTAACAAAAGAGTTAAATTTTCAGCAAAAGAATTTAATTTTTTAACAAATGGTCGAATTTTCACCCAAACTAAATGTTTTTCAAGTTCGTAACGTTACTTTCAGTGACCCCCGCTCCCCCTGTAACTAATTTTCAACCTGTTGAATTAAACTGAAAAATGTTCTACCAAACTGTGGAATTTCCAAGCCAAACAGAAGAATTTTCTAAAAAAGCGATCAATTTTATCTAAAATGATAAATCAATTGTAGTAATTTTTTAAAAAGTAGGTAAACTTTAAATCAAGCAGTTGATTTTTTAACCAAAAAATAAGAATTTTCAACAGAATAGCTGAATCCTCAACCAAAATAAATTAATTTTCAACCGAACATTTAAATTTTCAACTAAAAAGGATTAAAGATTAAATTTCTACCAAAAAGGATTAATTATCAACCAATTAGATCAATTTTTTGAAAAAAAAGATGAATTTACAACTAAATACGTGAGTTTTTCACCAGAAAGTGAAATTTTCAACTAAAGAAGATAAATGTTCACAAAAAATGAAATAGGTACATTTTCAGTTAAAAAAATTAATTCTTAATTGCAAAAAAAAGCGAATCTTTAACAAAAAAATGAATTTTCAACAAAAGAGTTCGACCAAAAAGATGATTTTTTAACCAAGAAGATTTACTTTCTAAAAATGGAATAGTAAAATTTTCAACTAAGGCTATGAGTCTTTAACAAAAACAAAAAAAAGAATTCTCAACAAAGTAGTTCATTTTTCATCCAAGTAGTTCAATTTTTGACCGAAATATATGACTTTTTAACAAAATAGTTACATTTTCAGCAAAAGAATTGAATTTTTAACCAAATAGTCGAATTTTCACCCAAACTAAATGTTTTTTAAGTTCGTAACGTTACTTTCAGTGAGGCCCCCCCCCCCCGGGGGGTGATTGTGGGGGGGGGGGGTTAAACGAAAAAAATCGAATTTTTGACCAAATAGCTCAATTTTCTACCAAATTGTGGAATTTCCAAGCCAAACAGAAGAATTTTCTAAAAAAGCGATCAATTTTATCTAAAATGATAAATCAATTGTAGCAATTTTTTAAAAAGTAGTTAAACTTTAAATCAAGTAGTTGATTTTTTAACCAAAAAATAAGAATTTTCAACAGAATAGCTGAATCCTCAACCAAAATAAATTAATTTTCAATCGAACATTTAAATTTTCAACTAAAAAGGATTAAAGATTAAATTTCTACCAAAAAGGATTAATTATCAACCAATTAGATCAATTTTTTGAAAAAAAAAGATGAATTTACAACTAAATACGTGAGTTTTTCACCAGAAAGTGAAATTTTCAACTAAAGAAGATAAATGTTCACAAAAAATGAAATAGGTACATTTTCAGTCAAAAAAATTAATTCTTAATTGCAAAAAAACGAATCTTAAACAAAAAAATGAATTTTCAACATAAGAGTTAAACCCAAAAGATGATGTTTTAACCAAGATTTACTTTCTAAAAATGGAATAGTAAAATTTTCAACTAAGGCTATGAGTCTTTAACAAAAAAATGAATTCTTAACAAAGTAGTTCATTTTTCATCCAGTTGAATTTTTGATCGAAATATATGACTTTTTAAGAAAATAGTTACATTTTCAGCAAAATAATTTAATTTTTAACCAAATAGTATAATTTTTACCCAAAATAAATGTTCTTTAAGTTCGAAACGTTACCTTCAGTGACTCCTGACCCCCCTGTATATAACCGAAGATTTTTGCGCGAACCCCTCCCCCTCAAATTCAGGGTGGCTAATACTTTTTAAATTTTCTTCTCCCGGTAAATATCCCTGATTTCTCCCGGTTCAGAGAAAAATATAAATTCTTTGTGAAATTCAGTTTTTTCACATATATGTTCAATTGCGGAAGTCGATAAGCATCAGCAAATATTTTTACAAGAAATCTATTAACTTTGAATCATATAAACAATTTAAAAATCCATTATTAACCCAATTTTTAAATATATATTAAACAGTTTCGAAACAATAATTAATCACTTAGAATTGAAAGCGTCTGAAATTAAAAAAAAATATATATATAGAACGATTTTGGACAAGTTAATTAGAAAAATGAGTTGAATTGAAGAATCACGAAATTGAATGATTTCAGGTTAAAATTTCGGAAATAGGACAATGTCAAAACGTTAAAATTTGAATATTATAATATAGGAATTTTGGAAATTGTGTCACTTAATATTCAGAAGAGCTGAAAATGTATTGTTTATAATTAAAAGCGTTCAAAATCAAATAATTAAAAACTTTTGAATTTGAATAATTTTAAATTCAAAGCGATTAAAATTTGGCAATTTGAAATTGAAAACTAAATTGAATCTTCCAAAGTCGCAGCTTCTGAAATTCTAGAATTTTATATTCTTATTGCATAATAAAATTATAATTTAACATTAAAGCTGATTAGAATAAATTTTCTAAACTCAAAAAATAAATTGAATTATTCTAAAAAAAATTTCAAAATAAATAGTGATTTCAAATGGGAAACGTAAAAAATTTTTAAAAAATTTTACTCCGGAACGTTGAAACTTAAACGAATGCGAACTTCATTTAAAACTAAAAAATATTTCAATCATCAAAACAATTTTTGAAGTAAATTTAAATCGCTGAAAAATTAATAATTTTTAAGTTGCTTAAAATTTTAGCGTTCAACATGAAAATTCAGAACTCTAAAATTGCAATCATTTAAAATTACCGAAATTATTCAATTACTGATGTATCAATTTCAAATCTTCCTTTAGAATTATTATTCATTCTTGAAATTTTCCAGTCAAATATTTTTCAATTTGAAATGATTTATTTATTTAAATCTTCAACTAAAAATCGGACAATTTCAAGATATTACATTGAAAATTAAAAATTAAAAAAAATAATACAAAACGAGATTACTATAATATGATTCCAAGTTTTTTAATTGTACAATTTTAAGTTTTTCAATTCGAAACTGCTTTATATTTACACATAAAATTATTAAATTCAAAGCTGACAATGAAAGCTTTTAATATGAAATTTTGAATTAATTAATAGCGGATGGGTCCTGATATTTTTAATATTTGAATTTGAAACTACAATATTGTGAAATTAAAAATTCGAGACCACCAAAAATTTATTTAAGAAAAAACTTTATTCTCAAGGCCTTAAAGATTAAACTGTTTTAGAATTGCGCATTCTAAACTATAATTTTAAATTAAAATTATATAAATTTTTAAGAGGATAAACATATTATTCATAAGTAAAATATCATATACAATATCAAGTGACATTCAAAATGATCGGATACAGTTTTCTAAACAAAAAAATGTGACTTCTATAAAAAAAAAATCATTGTCATTTTCGCCGTTCAAAATTGCTGAATTTTAAATATTGTGGGAAATATTTTGAACCTTTAATGTTGAATTATTCTAAACACTTTGAAAATTATATGCTTTTTAATTGGAAACTTTCAAATCTTAGAAAACGCGCGAATTATGAAATACCGGAAATCTCCCGGTTCTCCCGGGTACTGAAATTAATAACGTAGTTTATGGCCGACCCATAAAAGAGCATTTTTCCATGTATGAAGTTTTATAAAAATTTACCAGATTTGTGTTTTGCCAGATCCTGGAACTCCACATAATTCAGTCATCGTTCCACAGTGAAATCCACCGTCTAAAATGTCGTTCAGGCATTGGCTGTCAGTCATTATTGTGTCTCTTTGAGACTCTTTCTTTATTTGAAAATAAATTTTCTTTAGTGAATAGGACTTTTCCGAACTTTGCTAAAACTATTTTTGACTTCTTCTTGTTTCTACAATATTTGTTTTACTCTAAATGAAGGGTTGCAGTGCAGAACTAAATAACCGAGAAAATCGGAATTTTTCAGGAGAGCGAAAAAACATACTGTAAAATCGAAATCGCCATTTAAAGACAAAACAAAAGTCCATTCCTGACCTGAAGTGTGATTGAATTAAGGCAAAAAATGTGTGATTAGCAAAATTTATCCAGTTCCAAGAAATAGAATGTGGAAATTGACAATCTCAAAGTGACAGGAACCTAAAATTGGAACAGGCTCAGCTGCAGATCGCTATAAGAAGAGCAATTTTCAGTTTAAACAAAAAAAAAAAACTAACTCGCGAAATATTGAGTTTGATAACAAAAAAAATAACCAATTCTGAGTAAATCATTTAAGAATTTGGAAGTTAAAATTTCATGGGGTTTGAAAATCGTTTTTGGATAACAATTAAAAATCTAATTTCCAATTAAAAAATAAATA
The DNA here is from genome assembly GCA_932195095.1 of Andricus curvator. Lineage (NCBI taxonomy): Eukaryota > Metazoa > Arthropoda > Insecta > Hymenoptera > Cynipidae > Andricus > Andricus curvator. Next base: position 102,453 of record CAKNYM010050691.1, read on the forward strand.
AAATAAAAACTTATTTCGGAGATATGGGGATGGTTAATAAGAATAAAATATCTTTATCTAAAAAAACTATTCTGTCCCGAAAAAATAAAGATTTAGTGTGACGGTATCGCATTGTAACAGGCGATTTTACCTCAACAAAAAATGTAATAACTAAAATTTCAACCAAAAAATATGAAATTTCTACCAAAAAGAATGAATTTTGAAACCAAACATACGAATTTCAACCAAGAAGATTATTTTCCTAACAAAAAACATAAATTTTCAAACAAATAGTTAAACTTTTAACTAATAATGACAAATTTTCAACCAAAAATGGAAAAGTTAAATTTTCAGTAAAAAATGTAATTAAAACAAAAAAAAAGAACAATTTTTTTGAAAAATAGTCAAATTCTCAACCAGAGACGAATTTTCGAAAAATAAACATTTTTTAATCAAGAAAAAAAATTCATCCCAAGCGTTGAATTTTCAACCCGAAAATATGAATTTGCAACAAAAAAGTTAATTACATGAATTTTCAAACAAATAGTAGAACTTTTAACTAAAAATGACAAATTTTCAAACAAAAATGGAAAAGTGAAATTTTCAGTAAAAAATGTAATTAAAACAAAGAAAAGAACAAATTTTTTAAAAAATAATCTAATTTTCAACAAATAAAGATTTTTTAATCAGGAAAAAAATTCATCCCAAGCGTCGAATTTTCAACCCGAAAATATGAATTTGTAACAAAAAAGTTAATTTACAACCAAACTTTTGCATTTTTAACTAAAAAATGAGAAAATGTCAAACCATCAATATTTGTTTCCTACCAAAAAAGACGAATTTGCAACTAACAACGGTCAATTTTCTACAAAAAATGGAAAAGTTACATTTTCAGTTGGAAAACCTAATTTTAAACCCAAAAAAAAATACGAAATTTCAACAAAATAGTTAAATTTTTAACCAAAGTGTTGAATTATCAACAAAATAATTACATTTTCAACAAAATAGTTGACTTTTCAGATAAATAGTTGAATTTTCAACCTGTAAAAATAAATTCTGAAAAAAATGTAATGGTTGATATTTAAACCAAAAATATGAAATTTCTAGCAAAAAGGATGAATTCGGGCCATGGCTACGAATACTGAAATTTCGGTGAAAATAACCGAGTTTTTCGGTACAAAAAGAACTGGAAAAAGGGCTACTTGTACCGAAATTTCGGTACAAATAGCCAGATTATTTCGGTAAGTGTAGACAGTTCCATGAATTTAATTTTGAATCCAAATACATGAATTTTCAACCAAGAAGATTAATTTTCTACTAAAAAAATGAATTTTCAACAAAATAAATGAATTTTCAAAACAAATAGTTGAACTTTCAACTAAAAAGACAACTTTTTAACCAAGGACAGAAAAGTTAAATTTTCAGTAAAAAACATAAATTTAAACAAAATAGTCAAATTTTTAACATAAGAGATGAATTTTCAACTAAAATGATAAAATTTCCAACCAAAAATACGAATTTTCTACAACTAAAGATTTTTCAGTCAAGAAAAAATAGTTCATCCAAACTGTTTAACTTTCAAGACAAAATACGAATTTTCTTTAAAACAGTTGAATTTTCAACAAAAAAAGTTAATTTTCAACCAAACAGTTGCATTTTTAATCAAAGAAAAGGAAATTTCAAACTATTAAAATTAGTTTCCTACCAAAAAATACGAATTTGCAACTAACAAAGATCAGTTTTTAAGCAAAAATGAAAGTTACATTTTCAGTTAAAAACTTTATTAAAAAACGAATTTTCAACAAAATGGATCCTGAACTGGAATAGTTAAATTTTCAGTTTAAAAAAATGATAATTTTTAACCGAAAGATAATTAGTTTTCAACAAATTAGTTGAACTTTGAACAAAACAGTTAACTTTTCAATCAAAAAGATGACTTTTTAACAAAATTGGTGAATTTGCAAGAAAATAATAAAATTTGCAATTAAAAATATAATTGTCAGGAGGAAGCATCTAAAAGAAAACAAATAGAAATGCAAGAAAAATAAATTACTAACTAGAATATTATACCATAAAAGATCTATAAAAAGAAGGAAAGTATATATATTTTTATAAATAAACGATGATAATTTAAAGAAATATCGTTCCAGATAGCAAGGCAAGAAATTGGGTGACACAAATTTTTGAAAAGTGGTTTAGTTTTAAAAAAATGAAAGTAAAAATTTAGAATTTGATTGGTACTTTGTTGATGAAAAAAAAAACGGCAAAAATAGTGTTATAGAAGGGCTATTTCTAACATTCCATTCAAAATTATACGGTATATATATAATCAAGTGCACATCGCAGATGTATGAGGTTAGGCAATGCAAAAAAAGAGAAGAACTCATTTATCTAGTTTTGATTTTAATAAAACGTGTATTTGATTTTTTAAGAAATTTTTTTGCAAAAACCCCATTTTCGGTAAAAATGTTGGTTATCTAGTTCTGTACAGTAACCCTTCAAATATTTTTTTCTTTTTTTTATAAAATATTTTTCATCAGATTTAGTTAAATTAAAATTGATTGTAGATACAAAAATATAAAAAATGACATACTTGCAAACGTTGTAGAGCAGTAGCAGTTTTGGGCACATGCTTAATAATGTCCAATTCTTTATCTTCCAGAAATTTGTGTGATTCTGAAAAGAAAAATAAATTTTCAGTTTTTTTTAAACCTCGAAAAAATATAACAGTAAATAATTTCAAGGGTGAATTTTCAGGAATTGTATTTCTGGACTGGTATAGTGCTTCCAAAAATAAATTTTGGTTTTGATTGTAGTATAAAGCTTTTATTCTTTAAGTTCTCAGAAAACCAAATAAAATGCTTGCTTATTCTAAAAAAATACACGAAACTGGACTTTCAGGGTATAATAATAAAATATTTATTAATTTATTATAATAATAATATTAAATTTGATTATGTTGTTGAAAATTAAACATTTTTCTTAAAAATTCATCCTTTTTGGTTGAAAATTCGTCTTTTTGGTAGAAAATTAAACTATTTTGGTAGAAAATTAAACTATTTCGTTGAAACTTCATCTTTTTGGTTGAATTCAACTGTTTTTTATTTACAATTCAAATCTTTTTTGGTTGACATATCAACTATTACATTTTTTGTTAAAAATTCATCTTTTGGGTTGAAAATTCAATTACTTGGTTGAAAGTCGAACTGCTTTGTTAAAAAGTCATTTTTTTGGTCGAAGATTCATAATTTTAGTTGGAAGTTCATCTCTGATTGAAAATTTTATTATTTGGTTGAAAATTCGTCTTTTTCTCTGGTTCAAAACAATTAATTTTTTTATCTGTAAATTAAACTATTCCATTTTTGGTTGTAAATTTAGCTTTGTTAGTTAAAAATTAATGTGTTTTGTTGCAAATTCGCCTTTTTGGTAGAAAATTAATATTCTTGGTTGGAAATTCAACTTTTTGGGTAAAAATTGAATTGAGATTTGAAACGACAAAATGCTGAACGTTTAAATTCTAAATCCAAATTAACACAATTTTGAAATATTTTAATTATATCCAAATTGTTTTGAATTTTGTTAAAATGACATCATTCTAATTTTAACCTTTTCTATTTTGCAATTACTTAGCTATAAAGGGTTTTTATTTAAATTGTTTAATTTTGAACAATTTAAATTTGAAACGGCAACATTTTTAACGTTTACATTTTTAATCAAAATTTATACAATTTTGTATTATGAAAATAAAATAATAATGATAATTTTGAAATTTATTAACATGATATTATTCCAATTTTAACTTTTTTCATTATACAATTATTTAGCATAAAGTATTTTACTTAAAAATTGTATAGTGTTGACAAATTTAGATTTAAAACGACAAAATGTCAAACTAAATACAACTTTATAAACTTTTGAATTATTCCAATTATAACTAAATATTTTGGAATTTTGTTATCATGAAAATATTTCAATTTTAACCTTTCTTATTTTAATATTATTTAGGACTGAAGGATTTTAATTTAAAATTGTAAAATTTTGAAAAATTTAGATTTGCAACGACAAAATGTTTAACGTTTAAATTTTGAATCTAAATTTGTACAATTTCGAATTATTTTAATACAAAAAATAATGATTTTGAAGACTGTTAACATGACATTTAAATTTTAACCTTTTCCTTCTTACAATTATTTAGCGATGAAGAATTTTAATTGACAATTGTATAATGTTAAAAAATTAAGATTTAAACGACAAAATGCTAAACGTTTAAATTCTAAATCCAAATTAATACAATTTTGAATTATTTTAATTAAAACCAAATCGTTTTGAATTTTTTTTAACATGACATTATTCTAATTTTAACCTTTTCTATTTTGCAATCACTTAGCTATAAAGAATTTTAATTTCAATTGTGCAATTTTGAACAATTTAAATTTTGAAACGACAACATTTTTAACGTTTACATTTTTAATCAAAATTTATACAATTTTGAATTATTGAAATAAAAAATAACAATTGTGAAATTTGTTAACACGACATTCCATTTTTAACCTTTTAATTTATACAATTATTTAGCAAAGACGGATTTTAATTTAAAATTGTAATTTTTTAACGATTTAAATTTAAATTGACAAAATGTTGAAGGTTCAAATTGTGAATCAAAATTTAGACAATTTTGAATAATTAAAATTAAAACCAAAATTTTTGAATTTTGTTATCATGAAATTATTTCAATTTTAACCATTCTTATTATACAATTATTTAGCAATACGTGATTTTAATTTAAAATTGTAAAATTTTGAATAATTTAAATTTAAGACAAAATATTGAACGTTTAAATTCTAAATTCAAATTTATAAAATTTTGAATTATTAAAATTAAAACAAAATATTTTTTAATTCTTTGATCATGGAATTATTCCAATTTTAACCTTTTTTATTTTACAATTATTTAGCTATAAACGGTTTTAATTTAAAATAGTAGAATTTTGAACAATTTAAATTAAAAACGACAAAATGCTGAAAATTTAAATTCTAAATCCAAATTTATACAATGTTTAATTATTTTAATCAAAGCAAAATTGTTTGGAGTTTTTAAAACATGAAATTATTCCAATTTTAACAATTTCTATTATACAATTATTTAGCAATAAATGATTTTAATTACAAATTGTAAAATTTTGAATAATTTGAATTTAAGAAAAAATATTGAACGTTTCAATTCTAAATTCAAATGTATTCAATTTTGAATTATTAAAATTAAAACCGAGATTAAAACCAAATATTTTTGAATTTTTTTTATCATGAAATTATTCCAATTTTATCCTTTTTTTATTTTACAATTATTTAGCTATAGAAGATTTTAATTTAAAATAGTAGAATTTTGAACAATTTGAATTAAAAACGACAAAATGCTGAAAATTAAAATTCTAAATCCAAATTCATACCATTTTTAATTATTTTAATCAAAACAAAATTGTTTGGAGTTTTTAAAACATGAAATTATTCCAATTTTAACCATTTATTATACAATAATTTAACAGTAAATGATTTTAATTTAAAATTGTAAAATTTGGAATAATTTAAATTTAAGACGAAAAAATGTTAAACTTTTAAATTTTAAATCCCAATTTATACAGTTTTGAATTATTAAAATTAAAACCAAATATTTTTGAATTGTTTTATCATGACATTATTTCAAATTCTAACCTTTTCTATTTTACAATTATTCAGCTATAAATGATTTTAATTTAAAATTGTAGGATTTTGAACAGTTTAAATTTAATACGACAAAATTCTTAACGTTTAAATGCTAAATCCAAATTTATACAATTTTTAATTATTTTAATTAAAGCCAAATTGTTTGGAATTTCGAAAACGTGAAATTATTCCAATTTTAACCATTTCTATTACACAATTATTTGGCAACAAATATTTTTAATTTAAAATGGTAAAAATTGAAATAATTTAAATTTAAGACCACAAAATGTTGAACGTGTTAATTCTAAACCCAAATTTATACAGTTTTGAATTATTAAAATTAAAACCAAATATTTTTGAATTTTGTTATCATGAAATGATTCCAATTTTAACCTTTTATATTTTACAATTATTCAGCTATAAAGGATTTCAATTTAAAATTGTAGAATTCCGAACAATTTAAATTTAAAATGACAAAATGCTGAACTCTTAAATTCTAAATCCAAATCTATACAATTTTTAATTATTTGAATTGAAGCCTAATTGTTTGGAATTTTGAAAACATGATATTATTCCAATTTTAACTATTTCTATTATACAATTATTTAGCAATAAATGATTTTAATTTCAGATTGTAAAATTTCGAATAATTTAAATTCAAGACGACAAAATGTTAAAATGTTGAAGGTTTAAATTCTAAATACAAATTTATACAACTTTGAATTATTTAATTTAAAACCAAATTTGAATGTTGTTAACATGACATTATTCCAACTTTAACCTTTTCTACTATACAATTATTTAGCAATAAAGGATTTTAATTGAAAATTGTATAATTTTGAAAAATTTAGATTTGAAACGACAAAATGCTGAACGTTTAAATTATAAATCCAAATTTATACAATTTTCAATTATTTAAATTAAAAAAAAAACTGTTTTGAATTTTGTTAACATGACATTATTCCAACTTTAACCTTTTCTACTATACAATTATTTGGCAATAAAGGATTTTAATTTAAAATTGTCAACAATTAAAATTTTAAATTACGAAATGTTGAACGTTTAAATTCGAAATCGAAATTTATACAATTTTGAATTATTTAAATTAAAACAAAACGGTTTTGAATTTTTTTAACATGCCATTATTCTAACCTTAACCTTTTCTACTATACAATTATTTAGTAATAAAGGATTTTAATTTAAGATTGTAAAATTGTCAACAGTTTAAATTTACGAAATGTTCAACGTTTAAATTCTAAATCCAAATTTATACAATTTTGAATTATTTAAATTAAAACAACACTATTTTGAATTTTTTTAACATGACATTATTCCAACCTTAACTTTTTCTACTATACAATTATTTGGCAATACAGGATTTTAATTTAAAATTGTAATATTTGAAACAATTTCAATTTTAAACTATTTAACTTTTAAACTACAAAATGTTGAACATTTAAATTCTAAATCTAAATTTATACAATTCTGAATTATGTAAATTAAAACCAAATTGTTTTGAATTTTGTTAACGTGACATTATTCCAATTTTAAACTTTTCTATTTTACAATTATTTAGCAATAAATGATTTTAATTTAAAATTGTACAATTGTGAACAATTTAAATATAAAACGACAAAATGTTGAACGTTTACATTCTAAACCCAAATTTTTTCAACTGCAGTTATTTTCAGTAACCATGCATTTAATTTAGGTTAATTTAAATATTACATAGTTTTATTAACTGAATTTATTTATACGATAAATTATGGAAAAATAGTTAAGCAAAATGAAGCAGCCTACGTCCATAAATTCTTTTTAATTAAAAAAAATCTTATCTACAAAAATGAATTCTGCTAGTTTAAAAAATGGTTATTTATAATGTATCTACATGTTTTTAATTTAACTGTTAAAAATATAAATGTAAACGTATTACCTGGATTATCCAAAATATCTTCGAGGTATAAATATCCATTTCTACGTAAATTTTCCATAGACATTTCCGATAACCTTAAAGTTGAAATCGGACGTAACATTTTTTTACAAATTAGAAACCTTTTTTACACGAGACTTTCACTTTTAACCCTATTTTATCTGCAAAAATCCTAAAATTTCTAATATTAAATATTATTATTTATACTGTAATATATTTTCATCAGAGCTATAACCTTAAAAGCAAATCAAAACAATGAAATAACGATGAAAACAACTTTGAATTCTGAGAAAACAGCTGATCTGTTAAAAAAATGCAACGTTGCCAAATTCAAATTGCACGCTGAAAGTGCGCAAAATTTGAAACTGTACATTAATGTTCCTTCTTTTAGAATTTAGAATTAGAAATAGAAGAATATATTCTAAACTTTTGATGCAATCTAATTTTTTGTGTGGTGTTTTTATATTTTATTACTCAATTTTTCTTTGTTTTAGTCAGCTTACTTATTTTTGTTTTTTTTCTGCACATCGTTATTGGCAGCACTGCTCAGCTCATTTCTTGCAATTTTTTGTCGGTGACAAATATATTTAGTGCAAGTGCAGCGTTGCTTCTTTTTTATTTATTTTTTATTCGTTTTTCCACCAACTCAGTCTACATACAACTTTCTCCCAATTGTTCCTAAACTTCCTCTTTTTTAATCCCAAGTGTAAAAAAAAAGTTGCGAAACCCAAAACGACTAAACCTAACCAACAAAATCATTCCGAAAATGGCTTTTTTGGAAGGCCTCCTCGCGGAAATACTCCTCAACCGTCGTGGTGATTTCCTCTTCAAGGACTTTATTGACGAAAAAGAGGAGTATTGGAAAGAGAATGAGAATGACAATTCCAATTTTTTCTTCCCAAACGCCTGCCAAATCTGCGGATGTATGGGTTCCGAGAAACGCCTTCTTCGTTGCTCAAAGTGCCAAATGGTCTCCTACTGCGGAAAGGACCATCAGGTCGAGCACTGGCCCTTCCACAAGTCTTTTTGCAAAGCCCTCATGGAAATTCGAAGAAGGAACGACGTTCTCAAAGATGCCAAAGATCGAAAGCAGGAAACCTGGGTGAACGCGAAACTCGGACTCATCAACCTCGTCACCAAGAAGCTTCTTCGAAAACTCACCCCTCACGAGGAAAGGGTCCTCAAATTTCCTCGATCCTGTCTCATATGCCACGACGTCGATCAGTACAAACTCGTCAATTGTCCAAAGTGCCCCAGTGCCAGTTTTTGCCAACAACACAAAGATCTTCGAGAAAAAGTCCACGGCGAAAAGTGCCCGGAATTCAAACTCTGCCACAGTATCGCCCTGGAGAAGCTTCGTGCGGATTTAGAAGCGAAGAAAAAGTCTGAGGCGGAGAAAAAAGAGTCGAAGAAAAAGGATTCAAAGAACAAATCGAATTCAAAGAAAAAATCCGACAGGAAGAAAAATTCCGAATCCGACGAAGAACTGGAGGAATATTTAGATCCTGACACTGTGATTTCTGTGATTAAAGAGGCGCCAATTAAATCTGTTCCGTATTTCGAAAAATCTCCCGATTCAATGAACAGTTTTTTGGAAATGTATTTCCCGAGGGAATCAAAGGGTAAGATGAGTACGGTGCAACGTCTCGAAATCGCCGATTTATTTATAAAACCTCTGAGTGCTTTTCGAGCTTTGGAAAAACTGGATCGATTGCAGGAACGGGAATTAATTATCCACGTGATTGGTGCCAAAGCTGAGGATTTGGACTCTTATTTGTTCTGGGAGACGCTTTTTCACTGGATGCCAAAAGTCACCTCACTCAAAGTCGTGCTTGTTGGTCCGGAATTCGTGAGGCAAAATTTAAGTCCGAAATTGTGTGAGAAATGTGTGGAAAATGAGAGGAAAATCGTCTTCGAGTTGTACAATTTGGGATATAAAGAGTTCGTGGAGGAAAAGTCGTTTTCGAAACCAAGTTTGGTCATTGGATTTCAAATCCAAGGGAAAAAAGATGTGGAATCACTGCGAAGTGTTTCCAACTTCGTTGCGCCGTTTGCATTCACGTGTGATGTGGAAAAACTGGCGAAGGAGGAGCACAAACATATGAGAAAGGTCTTGGGAAAATTGGTGGAATATGAGGCTTTTGAGAAGAATCCGTTCTCGGGAGGTACACCGAGTTTGAATTTTGAGACTGATGGAATTTCATACAAACATCAATTTTTGACGATTTACAAGGATTTGGGAAAAACGGCGAAAGAAAATAGACAGCAGAATGGATTCTGAGGGTTGGTTCTCTATTTTTTATTTCTTTTATAGGAACCCTGCCAGTGGTGTAGTCCTAAAAGAAAAAGTGGCCGGGCGGTACTTTCCATAAACTACGTTACCAGTTTGAGGGGTGGGGGGCTGAAAACTAAGGTTGATAATAAGGAGGGGGGTATATTTCATACCCAATTATGTATATTTTTTTACCCAAAAATGTACAACAATATTTTTGGGTAGAAGTTCCTTTTTTTATTGAAAATGCTACTATTTTTGTTAAAAAGTGATATTTTTTTATCAAAAGTTAAACTAATTGGTTAAAAATTCATTTTTTTAGTTGAAGGTTCATCTCTTTGGTTGAAAACTTAACTATTTTGATGAAAATTCGTTTCATGTTTGGTTGAGAATAAATTTTTTGAACTGACAAACTATTCCATTTTTGGTTGAAAAAATTTTTTTTCAGTTAAAAATTTATCTTTTTTAGTTGAAGGTTCAACTGTTAGGTTGAAAATTCATGTATTTTGTCAAAAATTCGTCTATCTTGGTAGAAATTTATTCTTCTTGGTTGAAAATTTATACTTTTTCGTTAAAACTGCAATTGTTTGCTTGAAACATCAACTCTTACATACTTCGTTGAGAATTCATCTTTTTTGGTTGAAAAGACGATTGTTCGGTTGAAAATTTAACTATTTTGATGATAATTCGTTTCATGTTTGTTTGAAAATACATTTTGTAAACTGACAATTAAACTTCCATTTTTACTTGAAAATTAATTTTTATTCAGTTAAAAATTGATCTTTTTTAGATAACAATTTAACTATTTGTTTAAAAATTTATCTTTTTTAGTTGAAAGTTCAACTTTATGGTTGAAAATTGATGTATTTTGTCAAAAAATCGTCTTTCTTGGTAGAAATATAATCTTCATAGTTGAAAATTGATCCTTTTTGGTTAAAAATGCAATTGTTTGGTTGAAAGCTCGATTATTTGGTTGAAAATTTAAGTATTTTTATGAAAATTTAAGTATTTTGATGAAAGTTTTGATTCATGTTTGGTTGAAAATAAATTTTTTAAACTGACTATCAAACTATTCCATTTTTGGTTGCAAATTAATTTTTATTCCGTTCAAAATTGATCTTTTTTTGTTAAAAATTTAACTATTTGGTTAAAAATGTATCTTTTTAGTTGAAAGTTCAACTTTTTGGTTGAAAATTGATGTATTTTGTCAAAACATCGTCCATCTTGGTAGAAATTTAATCTTCATAGTTGAAAATTGATCCTTTTTGGTTAAAAATGCAATTGTTTGGTTGAAAATTCAACTATTTTGATTATAATTCGTTTCATGTTTGGTTGAAAATAAATTAGCTAAACTGACAATTAAACTATTATATGTTTGGTTAAAAAAAAATTTTTTTCAGTTAAAAATTTATCCTGTTCAATTGAAAATTTAACTATTTGGTTAAAAATTTATCTTTTTTATTTGAAAGTTCAAACTTTTTGGTTGAAAATTCTTGTTAAAAAGTCATCTTTTTATCAAAACTTTAACTATATACTTTGTTAAAAATTGTTTTTTTTTTAGTTGAAGGTTCACCTCTTTGGGAAAATTTAACTATTTTGATTAACATTCATTTCATGTTTGGTTAAAAATGAATGTTTGAAACTGACAATTAAACTATTCCATTTTTGGTTGAAAATTTATATTTTTTAGTTAAAAATTGAACTATTTGGTTAAAAATTTATCTTTTTTAATTGAAAATTCAACTTTTTCGTTCAAAATGCATGTATTTTGTCAAAAATTCGTCCATCTTGGCAGAAATTTAATCTTCTTGGTTGAAAATTTATCCCTTTTGGTTAAAAATGCAATTGTTTGCTTGAAATATCAACTCTTACGTACTTCTTTGAGAATTCATCTTTTTTGGTTGAAAAGTCGATTGTTTGTTTGAAAATTTAACTATTTTGATGATAATTCGTTTCATGTTTGTTTGAAGATACATTTTGTAAACTGACAATTAAACTATTCCATTTTTGGTTGAAAATTAATTTTTAATCAGTTAAAAATGTATCTTTTTTAGTTAAAAATTTGACAATTTGGTTAAAAATTTATCTTTTTTGGTTGAAAGTTCAACTTTATGGTTGAAAATTCATGTATTTTGTCAAAAATTCGTCTTGGAATAAATTTAATCTTCTTGGTTGAAAATTCAATTATTTTGTTGAAAATGCAACTGTATTGTTAAAAAGTCATCTTTTTATCAAAAATGTAACTATATACTTTGTTGAAAATGCATTTTTTTTAGTGGAAGGTTCATCTCTTTGGGAAAATTTAACTATTTTGATGAACATTAATTTCATGTTTGGTTAAAAACAAATGTTTGAAACTGACAATTAAACTATTCCATTTTTGGTTGAAAATTTATCTTTTTTAGTTAAAAATGTAACTATTTTGTTAAAAATTTATCTTTTTTAATTGTAAGTTCAACTTTTTGGTTGAAAATTTATGTATTTTGTCAAAAATCGTCTTTCTTGGTAGAAATTTAGTCTTCATAGTTGAAAATTGATCCTTTTTGGTTAAAAATGCAATTTTT
>CAKNYM010050691.1:114906-125773 GCA_932195095.1 Andricus curvator
AACTTTTTCTAAAAAATTTAACTGTATACTTTGTTAAAAATTCATTTCTTTTAGTGGAAGGTTCATCTCTTTTGCAAGATTTAACTATTTTGATGAACATTAATTTCATGTTTGGTTAAAAATAAATGCTTGAAACTGACAATTAAACTATTCCATTGTTGGTTGAAAATTTATCTTTTTTAGTTAAAAATGTAACTATTTGGTTAAAAATTTATCTTTTATTAATTGAAAATTCAACTTTTTCGTTGAAAATGCATGTATTTTTTCAAAAATTCGTCTATCTTGGTAGAAATTTAATCTTCATAGTTGAAAATTGATCCCTTTTGGTTAAAAGTGCAATTGTTTGGTTGAAAACTCGATTATTTGGTTGAAAATTTAACTATTTTGATGAAAGTTTTGATTCATGTTTGGTTGAAAATAAATTTTTTAAACTGACAATTAAACTATTCTATTTTTGGTTGAAAATGTATTTTTTCAGTTAAAAATTTATCCTTTTCAGTTAAAAATTTAACTATTTGGTTAAAAATTTATCTTTTTTATTTGAAAGTTCAACTTTTTGGTTCAAAATTCTTGTTAAAAAGACATCTTTTTATAATAAATTTAACTATATACTTTGTTAAAAAATTTTTTTTTTAGTTGAAGGTCCACCTCTTTGGGAAAATTGAACTATTTTGATTAACATTCATTTCATGTTTGGTTAAAAATAAATGTTTGAAACTAACAATTATACTATTCCATTTTCGGTTGAAAATTTATATTTTTTAGTTAAAAATTTAACTATTTGGTTAAAAATTTATCTTCTTTAGTTGAAAGTTTCAACTTTTTCGTTGAAAATGCATGTATTTTGTCAAAAATTCGTCGGTAGAAATGTAATCTTCTTGGTTGTAAATTGATCCTTTTTGGTTAAAAATGCAATTTTTTGCTTGTAATATCAACTCTTACATACTTCGTTGAGAATTCATCTTTTTTGGTTGAAAAGTCGATTGTTTGGTTGAAAATTCAACTATTTTCATTATAATTCGTTTCATGTTTGGTTGAAAATACATTTTGTAAATTGACAATTAAACTATTCCATTTTTGGTTGAAAATGAATTTTTATTCAGTTAAAAATTGATCTTTTTTAGTTAAAAATTTAACTATTTGGTTAAAAATTTATCTTTATTAGTTGAAAGTTCCACTTTTTGGTTGAAAATTTATGTATTTTGTCAAAAAATCTTCTTTTTTGGTAGAAATTTAATCTTCATAGTTGAAAATTGATGCTTTTTGGTTAAAAATGCATTTCTTTGGTTGAAAACTCGATTATTTGGTTGAAAATTTAACTATTTTGATGAAAGTTTTGATTCATGTTTGGTTGAAAATAATTTTTTTAAACTGACAATTAAACTATTCTATTTTTGGTTAAAAATGTATTTTTTCAGTTAAAAATTTATCCTTAACAGTTAAAAATTTAACTATTTGGTTAAAAATTTATGTTTTTTATTTGAAAGTTGAACATTTTCGTTGAAAATGCATGTATTTTGTCAAAAATTCGTCTTTCTTGGTAAAAATTTAATCTTCGTGGTTGAAAATGTACCCCCTTTAGTTAAAAATGCAATTGTGTGGTTGAAATATCAACTGTTACATGCTTAATTGAGAATTCATCTTTTTTGGTTGAAAACTCGATTATTTGGTGGAAAATTGAACTATTTTGATGAAAATTCGTTTCATGTTTGGTTGAAAATAAATGTTTTAAACTGACAATTAAACTTCCGTTTTTGGTAAAAAATGTATCTTTTTTTAGTCGAAATGTCTCGTCCGAAAAATTCGGGATAACTAGTCCATCCCCTTTTCCAACTCCCCCAATTTTTCAAGACGACTAGATGTAGCCGTTTTTAGTTAAAAATTGAACTATTTGGTTAAAAATTTATCTTCTTAAGTTGAAAGTTCAACTTTTTGGTTGAAAATTTGGTCTTTCTTGGTAGAAATTGAATATTCTTGGTTCAAATATATCCATTTTTGATTTAAAATGCAGTTGCTTGGTTGAAATATCAACTGTTACATTCTTTGTTGAGACTGAAAATTCAATGTTTTTGTAGATAATTCTTCTTCTTGGCTTTGAAATAAATAATTTGGATGAAAATTCATGTATTTTGATTAAAAGTCGTCTTTTTTGGTAGAACGTTAATGATCTTGGTCGAAAATTTATCTTTATGGTTGAAAATTTATTTTTTTTGTTAAAAGTTTTTTTTTATCAGAATTTTTGTCTGAAAATTTAGCTATTCCATTTTTGGTTGAAACTTTATCCTGTACATTGTGTAAGTTAAAAATTCAACTATTTGGTAGAAAATTCATGTATTTTGTTGAAAAGTCGTCTTTTTGGGTAGAAAATTAATTTTGTTTGTTGAAAATTCAACTTTTTGGTTGAAAATTAAATTATTTCGTACAAAATTCATATATTTCAAGTAATCTGTATTATCATTAGAGAATAACAGAAAATATTTAACGTCTTTTCAGACCAGATGGAGCTATGAAAGAAAAATTATTTTAAATAATTTTTTTTTCTGAAAGATCTCCTTTCGCTCCGCTGGGAATCGAACCACAGAACTACTGATTTCCGGTCAGGTGCTTTCCCATTAAGCTACTAGAGAGATCAAGAGAAGAAACTTTTTTCAGATAATACACGCATTATTTTGCTAGATGGTACAAATCAAATCTTTCAAGGAATCTGTATTATCATTAGACAATAACAGAAAATATTTAACATTTAAAACTTTTTGGTTGAAAATTAAATTATTTCGTACAAAATTCATATATTTCAAAGAATCTGTATTATCATGAGAGAATAACAGAAAATATTTAACGTCTTTTCAGACCTGATGGAGCTATGAAAGAAAAATTAATTTAAATAATTTTTTTTCTGAAAAAAAAAGATCTTCTTTCGCTCCGTTGGCTAATGATAATACAGATCAGTAGTTCTGTGGTTCGATTCCCAGCGGAGAAAAAGATCTTTTTTCAAAACAAAAATTATTTAAAATTCATATATTTGTTTAAAAAGTCGTCTTTTTGGGTAGAAAATTATTCTTGACCGAATCCATTTCAAATCAGACAGGGTTCTACACTTGTAATCACAGAATCTCTCGAACGCGAAATATGTTGTTTTCTAGAGGAAATTAGGTGTATTTGAATTTTGTGCTTTGTTTTTCAAAAAAATCGAAATTTTTTCTTTAAACCTCTATAACTTCTGACCTAATTGAGATATTTATTCTTTTATTTTTGATTCTAATAGCGTTCATCGTCTTCTTTCAAAATACGCCGGAACCCACCTTTAAATTTGTTGTCAATTTTTTTTGGAACTTGTACTTGGTAATGAAGACATCCTTTAAGTTTGATGCTTGCTAAATAACTTTTGTAGCCAGGAGAATTAATTTTTCTTACAATCGAATTTTCTACTTTTTCTTTTAAACAATGACAGATACGAAAAAATGTTGAGATAAAAGTTCGCACGTCTAAAAAGGTGATATGAAAAATGTTTCTTATTCTTTTGCGATATCTTTCATAGTTTACAAGAAAAATTCAAAAATTACATTTTTTGGAAAAAAATTATCGCGGCCTCAAAAATGTTTTAGCCCGTATGAGGCTGATAAGATACCCTTCTTTTATTAGTATAAACTTCTAAAAAATATTTAGAAGAATAAAAAGGGTGGGGTTTTCCAGAACATTTTTTTTTCATGTTTTCAAAATTTGAAGAAATTTTTTTTTTTTTTTCAATAAACCACCTTTTTTATTCTTATAAATATTTTTTAGAAGTTTATACTAATAAAAGAAGGGTATCGTATCAGCATCATACGGGCTAAAACATTTTTGAGGCCGGGATAATTTTTCTCCAAAAAATGTCATTTTTGAATTTTTCTTGTAAACTATGAAAGATATCGCAAAAGAATAAGAAACATTTTTGATATCACTTTTTTAGACGTGCAAACTTTTATCTCAACATTTTTTCGTATCTGTCATTGTTTACAAGAAAAAGTAGAAAATTCGATTCTAAGAAAAATAAATTCTCCTGGCTACAAAATTTATTTAGCAAGCATCAAACTCACAAGATATCTTCATTATCAAAGTACAAGTTTCAAAAAAAATTGACAAGAAATTTAAAGGTGGGTTCCGGCGCATTTTGAAAGAAGACGATGAATGCTATTAGAATCAAAAAGAAAATAATAAATATCTCAATTAGGTCAAAAGTTATAGAGGTTTAAAGAAAAAATTTCGATTTTTTTTAAAACAAAGCATAAAATCCAAATAGCCTAACTTTTTAGAAATTTTTTTTTTCGCAAATCGGACAAATACGTATTGCCTAATTTCCTCTAAAAAACAACACTGTTGAAAATTCATCTTTCTTGATTGAAAATGATCTTTTTTGTTAAAAATTCATCTTTTCCGATTTGAAAGTTCACTGCTTTCTAAGATATTCGACTTTTTAGCTTAAAAACTGTACTCTTT
Organism: Andricus curvator; assembly: GCA_932195095.1. Taxonomy (NCBI): domain Eukaryota; kingdom Metazoa; phylum Arthropoda; class Insecta; order Hymenoptera; family Cynipidae; genus Andricus; species Andricus curvator. The sequence goes on from CAKNYM010050691.1 coordinate 119,383, forward strand.
TGTTGAAAATTCATCTTAGTTAAAAATGAACTTTTTTGATGAAAATTCAACTATCCTCTAAAAAATTCGTCTTTTTGGCATGAAAATTTTACTATTTATTTAAATCTTTAACTATTTTTCAGAAAACTCGTCTCTTTCACAGGAAAGTTCATCTATTTGGTTGGTAATGCAATTTTTTGGTTGAAAATGCAATATATTTTGGCTTAAAATCTTGGGAACTTAAAGAATTTTGTAATTAATTCAATATGTTATCTACATTAATTTTATTTAAAAGAACTTATAAATAATTAGCAGATTATTTTTCTTATTAACATATTATATCTCGCCGCATGTGGAATTATCCTACACCGTACTTTTAATATTTTTTTAACATTTAAAAAACATAAAAAATACATTTTCAAGGTATTTCCAGATGAACTATTCTTCAAAGTAGAATCAAATTCGACTATTTGAATTTGATTCGAATTTTCTATAAGATTCCATTTACCATTTTTTCTGGACATATTTGTCACATAAATGTATTAAATTATTTTATTTTTATACTTAAATTTTATTTTTAAAGTTTAACAGTAAGAAAAATGTAACATTTATGTTCATGGTGAAACTGAGAAATATTCAAGATTTATAATGGAACATTTTATTTAATTAAGACAGACTCATGCAGCAGTATTTCAATTTATATTTGAAACGTGCATAATTAAGTAACTTTATTATTAAATAATGGTCACAATGGTATTTTGAAAATAATTGAAAAATAAGCATTTTTCTATATTTTCATTGCATTATTTACCTTTAAATAATAGTTTTGAAAATCAAAATTTACCACGAAAGGTTAATTTTTGCTAGTTCGATTTAACATTTGAGCTTCTCTTTATACCTTGAACCTGTAATATGACAAATTTCGCTTCAAAATATCACACTTTAGAGGAAACCCCTTTTTTTATTCAAAATTGTACTATTTTGTTGCAAATTTTTAGTTGTAAACTAATTTTTTAAACTGGAAATTTAAGTATTCCATGTTTGGTTTAACATTTATCTTCTTCAGTTGAAGATTCATTTCTTTGCTGGACAATTTAACTATTAGGTTGAAAATTCCTTTAAAAATTCAAAATTTGGTTGAATATTTATGTATTTTGTTAAAAGTCAATCTTTTTTAGTAGAAAATTAAACTTTTTGGTTGAAAATTCATTTCTTTTATTGAAATTTTTTTTATTATTTTTTATTTGTAAATTAATGTTTGCAACTGTACATTTAGCTATTCTATTTTTTGTCGAAAATTTGTCTTTTTTGATAAACATTCAATCTTCTTGTTTGAAAATTCATTTGTTTGTATGAAAATTTAACTGTTTTGTTGAAAATTCGTTTATTTTGTTGAAAATTTGTCTTTTTTTTATAGAAAATTCGTCTTTTGGTTTGAAAAATTAAAATTTGGTTGAAAAGTCATTTTTTTTGTTTTGAAAATTAAATTTTTAACTAAATGTTTAATTATTCCATGTTTGGTTTAACGTTCATCTTCTTCGGTCGAAAATTCAGCTATTTAGTTGAAATTTTCTGTATTTCGTTGAAACTTTGTCTTTTATGGTAGAATATTAATCTTTTTGGTGACTAATTCACCCTTTTTGATTGAAAATTAATTTCTTTGCTTGAAAATTTTAATATTAGTTTAAAAATTTCTTTCAAACTTCAAAATTCGGTTGAAAATTCATGTATTTTTATAAAAATCAATCTTTTTGGTTGAAAATTCATTTCTTTGATTTAAAATTTGTTTTCGTGAAGAATTTACTTTTTGTAACTGAAAATTTAACTATTCCATTTTTTGTCAAAAAATTCATCATAGGCATTTAATCTTCTTAATTGAAAATTCATCTGTTTGGTTAAAAATTTAATTATTTTGTTGAAAATTTGGCTTTTTTTTAAATAAAAAATTCATCGTTTGGCTTTGAAAATACAGCTATTGGATTAAAAATTCATTTTTTTAGTTGAAGATTCATTATTTTATCTAAAAATTAATTTCTTTGCTTAAAAATTTAACTAATTTGTTTAAAATTTCCTTTTTTTGATTGAATTAATTATTTTTTGTTCAAAATTGATCTTTTCGAGTAAGTTTTGATTTCCAAAAACAGTTATTTCAATTTAAATAATACACTGAAATTATTGAAGAATGGTAATTTATCACCTGTTGAAAAAATACAACTTTTGATTGACATTTGACAATAAAGCTACTTTTGCTCATGTCAAATACAAATTTTAATTCTGCTGAATATCTCAGGCTATGGTAAAATAATAAAATGTCACATTAGTAAATTTTACTTTTTTGTCAGTTTTGCACATTAATGTGACATTTTTTGTCACTGCCATTCAACTGAAACGGAAATTCTCAATTATGTGTGTGAATTTGGCAACATTTTTTCCTTGGAATTTTTCAAATTACCCAATCGGCATTGAGGAAAAGCGAAAATTGAACTATTTTGTTGAAAATTCGTCCTTTTGGATAAATAATTCGTCTTTTTTGCTTGATATAAATAAACTCGAAGTTTGTGAAATTTCAATCAAAAATTGATTTATTCCTGTTATAAAAAAATTCTGTGTTAACATTGTTACAAAATTAAAATGCTGATCTTTGAATAATAATGGTCAGAAAAATAAAAAATTGGTTGGGGAAAGTGAGGGAAAAGTCAGGTAATTTTGAAAATGAAGTTTTTTGGCCACCCTGTTTAGGCATTCTACAGAATTTTCAATTCCAAAATTTTTAAAGGAATTTCAAAGAATTTTAGATTTAGATCACAAAATTTTACGTTAAAGAATTTCACATTTTCAAAATTAAAGCAGCAGACTGACGTACTCTGAATTGAACTTTTAACACTTACATCATCTTAAAATCAAATTCGAAAATGGAGAGCGTCCTTAATTATTATTAATGATATATTAATAATTTAATTTATTTAATTAAAAATCATGAAGATTACATGCTAGAAAATGAAGTCTCCTAAATAAAATTTGTTCCGGAATTCTAAATTGCAAAATTATATCCTTAATCTATATTTAAGAAATAAGCTCTTTTCCTTATATAAACGTATTAATATTTAAAGAATTGATTCATTTCTGAAAAGTACAAATATAAGTTCAGTTTATAAATTAAATTTCGTTAATTTTTTTCAGGGATCAAATAATGGATTTAGAAGACGAAGATATTTCCTAGAAGAATCTTTCTGAAGACATCAACACAATGTGATCAAATCGCATTTTAAAGATGTGAAAACTGAAACGATAAGTTTATTTATGTTTTGTTAAGAATATAGATACATTAAATTTCGGAATGTAAACGAGAAGGCTTAAGAATTATACGCTTTTGAATTTGAAGTTTTAGTTTTAAACGCGCTCAAATTAGATATTAATAGAAAATCTTCAAATAAAAGCGTTTCCATTCGAAATGATTACATTTAAATGCTGTTAATTTAAAACTGAAGACGGAAATTCTTGAATATTTTTATAAATGGAGAAACAAACATTGGCACAAGAAGGTTACATTTTTCAGATTAAAATTTTTTTATAAATGCTCTTAAATTTGATAAATGTTTCACTCTGCTAATTATTTAGAAGCCAATGAAGGATTGTTAAAAGCGTAACGAGACTTATTATATTTTTTACTTGAACTTAGATTTAAATTAAATTCTAGAGTTACATGCCAAAAATGAGTTCTAGTTAAACATTTGACTTTGAATTTACCTATATCTTAAAAAATGTTTTTACTTTTAAGTTACACGAGATAACTTTTTCAATATTATGTGTATTAGATTAGATTGGAAAATCTAAAGCTTAAACCATTTATTTGGAAAATCGAACAAAAAAAGTGTTTGACTAGATTGAGATCAAAGGAAATATGTTAGGAACACTATTTCCAAAAAACATCTTATCTTTAATCGTTTTGAAATAAGGATTGTATGCTTAGTTTAAGATTCTTTAAAATTATGATGATCATGCCGCAAAGACTGCAAAAAGAATATCAAAATGTTGCTTTACATTCATAAATAAATGATAAGAAATGTAAGTTTAAGATATCAAAGAGATTTTATGTAAAATATTGTTATCGAAATGTTTGCAGTTTTTTAATATAGAGGTTGTTCAAATTAAAGAAAGGTGTTTTTTTAATTCCTATAATTAAGTTTGATTTCAATATTTAATAATATTTAGATTTGATAATTAAAGAACTTTATTTTATAATTTAAGTAAGTAAAACTTGATACGAATATAAATATTTGTAGGGGACTACTTACCATTTTAATTAAAATGAACTATTTTGCACGAAAATAACAGATTTTTCTTTCATTTATGGAAGTTTAGGCTTCGCTTTATTCATTCTGGTTACGTGCTACGCACGCGATTATGTTTTTTCTAACACAATTTCTAAATTGAAATATAAAATTAATATTAATACAAAAATTTTGTATTTTATAGTATCTATTATCAAAAATAATATAAGTACAAGGACAATATTTTTGATAACCAATTTCTGACGAAAAATATTAACATTACCTATTATTGTACAAATATTGTAACTATTCTTTGAAGTATAATGATTTTTTTAAATTAAAAATACCAATTTCCGACGAAAACCACTAATATCATTCAAAATTGTTAAAAAATTCTAAATTTTTGATGCAAAACGCCAACGCAACCTGAAATTGTTCGAAATTATTAATCTTATTTGAAATCTAGTGATTTTTTAATACAAATTTCAATTTCCGAGGGAAAACAGACAATCCGAAGTTGTTCAAGTTCGTAAGTTTTATCATCTTAAACAAAAATGAAACTGTTCAAAAACTGCAAATCTTGTTCGAACCATATTGACTTTTATTTTAAAATACCAATGTTTTGTGTAAAACACTCACATAAACTAAACTTGTCAAAATCTTGTTCAAATTATAATGATTTTTATTCTAAAATACCAATTTCTGATGTAAAACGCTAACATAACCTAAAATTGTTAAAATTTGTGTGAATCTTCTTTAAAATCTCAGTTTTAAATTAAAAATACCAATTTCCGATGCAAAACACTAACATAATCCGGAATTGTTTAAAGATTTTTAATGTTGTTAAAGTTATAATGATTTTTATATTAAAATACCAATTTCTGGTGTAAAACGCTAACATAACCTAAAATGGTTAAAATTTGTGAATCTTCTTTAAAATCTAATTTTTTAATTAAAAATACCAATTTCTGATGAAAAACACTAACATTATCCGAAATTGTTTAAAGATTCTTAATGTTGTTCAAATTATAATGTCTTTTGTTTTAAAATACGATTTTTTGTGTTAAACGCTAACGTAACCTGAAATGTTTAAAAAATTATGAACCTTTAAAATCTAATTATTGTTGTTTAAAGTAACCGATTTCCTGTGAAAAACATGTTAATATAACCTGACGCTGTTCAAAAATTGCAAATTTTGATCAAATTACAATGCTTTTGTTTTAGAATACCAATTTTTGGTTCAAAAAGTATAAAACGCTAACATAACCTAAAATTGTTAAAAAATTAGTAACCTTTAAAATCTAATGATTCTTGTTTAAAATAACCGATTTCCTGTGAAAATCGTATAACCTGAAACTGTTCGAAAATTCCAAATCTTGTTCAATTTATAATTATTTTGTTTCAAAATACCAATTTTTGGTTTAAAACGCTAACACAACCTAAAATTGTTAAAAGTTGTGAATCTCTTTTAAAATCTATTTAGTAAAAATAAAACCAATTCCGCCCAACAAAACCTCAAATTGTTAAAATTTGTGAATCTTTCTTAAAATGTAATTATTTTCAGTAAAAATACTAACTTCCGGCGAAAAACACTAACATAATCCAAAATTGTTTAATGATTCTTAATCTTGTTCAAATTATAATGATGATTGTGTTAAAATACCAATTTTTGGTTTAAAATCCTAACGTAACCTAAAATTATTCAAAAATTAGTAACCTTTAAAATCTAATTATTTTTGTTCAAATAATCGATTTCCTGTAAAAATCGTATAACCTGAAACTGTTAAAAAATTGCAAATCTTTTTCAAAAAACTATATAATGATATTTGTTTTAAAATACCAATTTTTGGTTTAAAACGCTGACGTAAACTAAATTTGTTAAAACTTGTGAATCTTCATTAAAATATATTTTTTAAATCTAAAATTACCAATTCCGGCGAGAAACACTAACAAAATCCAAAATTGTTTAAAGATTCTTAATCTTGTTCAAATTATAATAATTTTTGTTTTAAAATACTAATTTTTTGTTTAAAACGCTAACATAACCTAAAACTGTTAAAAGTTTTGTGAATCTTCTTTAAAATCTATTTTTTTAAACTAAAATTACCAATTCTGCCTAACATAACCTAAAATTGGTAAAA
>CAKNYM010050691.1:125783-153807 GCA_932195095.1 Andricus curvator
TAAAATACCAATTTTTTGTTTAAAACGCTAGCATAACCTAAAATTTTAAAAAGTTGTGAATCTCTTTTAAAATCTATTTTGTAAGTGGTAAATCTAAATAATTACCAATTCCGCCTAACAAAACCTGAAATTGTTCAAACTTGTGAATCTTCCTTAAAATCTAATTTTTTCAATAAAAGTACTAATTTCCGGCGAAAAACACTAACATAATCCAAAATTGTTTAAAGATTCTTAATCTTGTTCAAATTACAATGATTATTGTGTTAAAATACCAATTTTTGGTTTAAAATCCTAACGTAACCTAAACTTGTTAAAATTGTGAATCTTCTTTAAAATATATTTTTAAAACTAAAATGACCAATTCTGACGAGAAACATATTTCTCTTTCGAGTATATATTTCTTTCTAAATATAAAATTGATTATTTTGATTGGAATTATAGTGAAGTAGGGATTAATTTTTAAATATTTTATTTATCTTTGCAAATATTTCAAATCAGAGTTTAATTAGTTTCATTTTATGTGATTATTATTTTTGGATTATATTTTTCACTTCCTCTAAAAGGCTCTAATTTTTCTGAAATGGAATTGTCAGCCTGAGGTTTATAATTTTTTTACATTATCTTTGAAAAACACGAGAAAAGACTTGGAATTTAGTTTTATACAAAATGTTATCAAATGATGAAAAAATATTAAAATAGCACATCCATCAATTAATTAATTAAATTTTCAAATCCATAAGATTCTATGCTAGAAAGAAGAAAGTTCAATTTACGTATTGTTTATTTTTCAAAAAATATTTTCTATGTGTAAAGCGTTTGATCCAATTTTCTTCGTTAAAGAAAAAAACACTGAAACACACTGAAACACAAAAATTATTTGTATGGAAAATTTTATTTCAATTCAAACTTTTTTTCTTAACGCTTCTTACAAATTTTTTTAAATAATGTGATTTGATAGAATAACTTTTTTTTGGAGAAAATATGATCTAACACTTGACCGTATCTAGTTTTTGAAAAAACTGTTTTCACTATCTGAATTCGTCAAAAAATAGTTTTACAAAAATGTCTTATAAATAAATAACTATATTTGATAATAATTTACTTATTTTCAAAACTTATAAAAAGTCAAGTTGTAGAGAATTTTTTGCGAGAGAAAATAAGCAACAAGAAAAAAATTCTTAAAAGTTTAATTATATATTTTTCCTTAGATCTTTTTTTTCATACCCATAATAAATTAATTTTTAATATTATAAAGTTGATAGCCATTGACTTGCAAGGAAAAGTAAACATTTTGTCAAAAAATAAAAGAATTCGAATTCGTTGAGCAAAAATTTCAACTTTGAAAGTATAAATAATATTCTGAATTAAAAAAAAAAATATATTAATGCCTTTCATTTCGAAAGCAGTTGAAAAATAAGGAATCAGCATAAAATTAATATTTTCGAAATCAGACCTATCGAAAGGAATATAAATTTAAAAAAAAATGCAAGGATGCAAAATGGGATTCAAATAAAATTTTAAATGCGTAGAATTTGGAAGCAAATTGGACTCAGCTTACCAGAAATGTCAGCTTTAGCATTATTCGACTAGTGATATTTATTTTTGTTGTTTTAAGAAATGAAGAAATTTACGGAATTGATTAAAATGAAAACTGTAGGAATTTGGTATCTCTGCGATGTTTATTATTTTCTAGATAATAATTCTTGTTAAATGTTTGTTAATATTTGCTTTTATTATCAGGAGTATCGTTTCTTTTGCATTTCAGACTTATTTTCTGATTACAAGAGTCGTTGATCTCAATTTTCTATTTTTAGAACCGAATCGTCCCTTAATTATCTCCCTTTGTCGAAAATAATAATTATTCGATTATAAATATATAATATATGTACGGAAAAAATTATATAAATTTGCAATTGATCTTTAATCTAATTTCAAAGTTCACTTGATGACAGGCACTTTAGCTTTTATCACGAGTTGTTACATATGTATTTTGAAAAGGTCGAGACGAGAAACTCAAGCTTCAGTTTTATCTTCAGTCATCTCTGAAAGTTAATCGTTGTTATAACTAATGAAATTTTAGGTATACAAATTTTAATTGTTTGATCGTAATATTAAGAATCTAAAGAGTGTTTTTTTCATCAAATTTCAGGTAAGTCAAAAATTTATTTCGAAAAACTTCTAGAAATTCGTCTTGGGAATTGGGTTTCTTTTTTCTTATCTAAAAAAAGTGGTGTGGCACTGTTGTGGAAAACCTGATTTGTTTTTCATTACTTGAAGTTGTTTGTTATTTTTAATTCGAAATTTTGAAAATTAATTCTATAAATAATCCCTTTCATTGAGAAAAATCATAGAACATCTTATATGCGAATTAAGAAACATCTGTGCTTTTAATAATCTTGCGCAGTTAAATTAAAACTTTCAAATTATCTAATAAAATATTGTAAATCATAAATGTTTTATGATAGTGCTATATTCGCTAATATAAAATCATAAAGTTTCGCAGAAGACTCAAAATGTAAAAAAAATTGTTTTTGCTCGTTTTTTTTTTCACTGGAAATGAGCGTTTTCAAACAAGAATCCCCATTTTCAAGAATTTTACGTTATGTTAGCGTTTTACACCGGAAATGGGAATTTTTAATCACAAATTATTTTAGATTTCAAAGATTAAAAATTTTACAACAAATTAAATTTTTCGGTTTTGTTAGCCTTTCTTACCGCTTGTAAATAAAACAATCATTAGATTTAAAATTTTTATCATTTATTGACAACTTTAGTGGTTTTTAGCGCTTTAGGACAAAAATTGGTATTTTTAATTTAAAAAGTTAAATTTTAAAAAAGATTCACAACATTAAACAATTTTAGGTTATGTAAGCATTTTATAAAAAAAGTTGGTATTTTAAAACAAAAATAATTACAATTTGACCACGATTTAGAATCTTTTAACAATTTTTTATTTCTTCAGTATTTTTTATTAGAAATTGGTATTTTTAAGTAAAAAAATTAGATTTTAATAAAGATTCACAACTTTGAACAATTTTAGGTTATGCGTGTTACACCAAAAATTGGTATTTTTAAAACAAAGATAATTATAATTTGACCAAGATTTAGAATCTTATAAAAATTTTGGATTATGTTAGTATTTTTTATCGAAAATTGATATTTTTAATTTAAAAAATTGGTTTTTGAAAAAAAAAGATTCACAACTTTCAACAATTTTAGGTTATGTTACCGTTTTCTACAAAAAATTGGTATCTTAAAACAAAAATAATTATAATTTGACCACGATTTAGAATCTTTCAACAATTTTGGATTTTGTTAGTATTTTTGATTAGAAATTGGTATTTTTAAGTAAAAAAATTAAATAAGAAAGATTCACGATCAGAAATTTTAGGTTATGCGTCTTACACCAAAAATTGGTATTTTGAAACAAAGATAATTATAATTTGACCAACATTTAGAATCTTATAACAATTTTGGTTTATGTTAGTATTTTTCTTGGAAAATTGGTATTTTTAAATCAAAAAATTAGATTTTAAAAAAGATTCGCAACTTCACCAATTTTAGGTTATGCGTTTTACACCAAAAGGTGGTACTTTAGAACCTTTAGAACAAAAATAATTATAAAATGACCGCGATTAAGATTCTTTTAACAATTTTGGTTTTTGTTAGTATTTTTATCAGAAATTGGTATTTTTCATTAGAAAGTGGTATTTATAATTTTAAAATTTAGATTTTAAGAAACATTCACAACTTTCAACAATTTTAGGTTATGCGTCTTACACCAAAAATTGGTATTTTGGAACAAAGATCATTATAATTTGACCAAGATTTAGAATCTTAAAACAATTTTGGATTATGTTAATATTTTTCATTGAAAATTGATATTTTTAATTTAAAAAAATGGGGTTTGAAAAAAAAAAGATTCGCAACTTTCAACAATTTTAGGTTCTGTTAGCATTTTATACAAGAAATTGGAATTTCAAAAGAAAAATAATTACAATTTGACCACGATTAAGAATCTTCTAACAATTTTTTATTTTTTTAGTATTTTTTATTAGAAATTGGTATTTTTCAGTAAAAAATTAGTTTTTAAAAAAGATTCACAACAACCATTTTAGGTTATGCGTCTTACACAAAAAATCGGTATTTTTAAACAAAGATCATTATAATTTCACCAAGATTTAGAATCTTTTTACAATGTTGGATTATGTTAGTATTTTTAGTCAGAAATTGGTTTTTTCAATTTAAAAAATTTGATATTAAAAATATTCAAAACTTTCAACAATTTTAGGTTATGTTGGCGTTTCATACAAAAAATTGGCATTTTAAAACAAAAATAAGTATAATTTGACCAATATTTAGAATCTTGTTACAATTTTTTTATTATGTTACTGTTTTTCGTTGGTAATTTGTGTTCCTAATGATAAAAAAAGATTCACAAATTTTAACACTTTTAGGTTAAGTTATAGTTAGAATCTTTTTACAATATTTTATTATGTTAGTGTTTTTTTCTGAACTTGGTATTTTTAATTTAAAAAATGAGATTTTAAAAAAGATTCGCAACTTTAACAATTTAGGTTATGTTAGAGTTTGATACAAAAAATTTATATTTTAAAACAAAAATAATTATAATTGGTCTACGAATTAGAATCTTTTAACAATTTTGGATTTTGTTAGTATTTTTTATCAGAAATTGGTATTTTTCATTAGAAATTGGTATTTTTAATCTGAAGTGTTAGATTTTAATTAACATTCACAACTTTCAACAATTTTAGGTTATGCGTCTTACACCAAAAATTGGTATTTTAAAACAAAAATCATTATAATTTGACCAAGATTTAGAATCTTGAAACAATTTTGGATTATGTTAATATTTTTCATTGAAAATTGATATTTTTAATTTAAAAAATTGGGGGTTTAAAAAAAAAAGACTCGCAACTTTGAACAATTTTAGGTTATGTTAGCGTTTTTATACAAAAAATTGGTATTTTAAAACAAAAATAATTCTAATTTAATTGACCACGATTTAGAATCTTTTAGCAATTTTTCATTGTGTTAGTAATTTTTATTAGAAGTTGGTATTTTTAAGTAAAAAATTATATTTTAAGAAAGATTCACAAGCGACAATTTTAGGTTATGAGTCTTACATCAAAAATTGGTATTTTTAAACAAAGATCATTACAATTTCACCAAGATTTAGAATCTTTTAACAATGTTGGATTATGTTAGTATTTTTAGACGGAAATTGGTATTTTTAATTTGAAAAATTCGATTTTAAAAAAGATTCACAACTTTCAACAATTTTAGGTTATGTTAGCGTTTCATACCGAAAATTGGCATTTTAAAACAAAAATAATTATAATTTGACCAAGATATGAATATTTTAACAATTTTCGATTATGTTAGTATTTTTTGACGGAAATTGGTATTTTTAAACAAAAATTATTATAATTTTAACAACATATAGAATCTTTTTACAATTTTTTAATTATTTTACTGTTTTTCGTTGGTAATTTTTGTTCCTAATGATAAAAAAAGATTCACAAATTTTAACACTTTTAGGTTAAGTTATAGTTAGAATCTTTTTTTTTGTTTAGATTCGCAACTTTAACAATTTAGGTTATGTTAGAGTTTGATAAAAAAAATTTATATTTTAAAGCAAAAATATTTATAATTTGTCTACGAATTAGAATCTTTTAACAATTTTGGATTTTGTTAGTATTTTTATCAGAAATTGGTATTTTTCATTAGAAATTTGTATTTTTAATCTCAAGTATTAGATTTTAAGAAAGATTCACAACTTTGAACAATTTTAGGTTATGCGTTTTACGCCAAAAATTGGTATTTAGCAAAAATAGTTATAATTTGACCAAGATTTATAATCTTTTAACAATTTTCGATTATGTTAGTATTTTTTTCGGAAATTGGTATTTTTAAATAGAAATCATAATTTGAACAATATTTAGAATATTTTTACAATTTTTTATTATGTTGGTGTTTTTCGTTGGAAATTGTTTCTTGTTTAATACAAAAAAATGGATTTCAAAAAAGATTCTCAAATTTTTAGAATTTGAGGATATTTTAGCGTTATACACCAAAAATTCGTATCTTAAAAAAAATCATTATAATTTGAACAAGATTTGCATTGTTTGAACATTTTCAAGATTATTAACATTTTTGACAGGAAAATCAGTTATTTCAAACAAAAATCATTAAATTTTGAAGATTTACAATTCTGCACGATTTCCTGTTATGTTATGTTAGTGTTTTTCGTTGGAAATTGTTGGTATTTTTAATGAAATATTTATGTTATTATTATTTATATTTATTTATCTATGTTTAAAGAATAATTACAATTTTCAACAACTTTAGGTTATGTTGGTGTGTTTCACCTAAAATTGGTATTTTTAAACAAAAAATCAGGAAATATAAATCCAATAATTATTGTTTAAAATAATAAAATCTACAAGCTTGAACAATTTCGGTTTGTGTTTGGTTTTCCTTTGGAAATTTACATTTTAATTAAAAAATCGCTAGATTTCAAAGATTAAAATTCTTTCAACAAATTACGTTTTTCGGTTTTGTTAGTGTTTTTTACCGCTTAGCGTTTTTAAACAAAAAGCATTAGATTTTTTAAAGATTCATCACTTTTGAACGGTAATGTGGCGTTCTTCGGAAATCGGTGATTAAAAAAAACATTAGGTTTAAAAAAAAGATTTACAATCCTCAGTAATAAAGTTTTGATTATCTTATGTTGGATTTTTTCGTCTGAAATTGTTATTTTTAATAAAAAAAAACTATTAGATTTTAAAGAATATTTAAAATATTTGAAAAATTATAGATTATGTTAATATTTTTCGTTGAAAATCGGTATTTTTTACCAAGAATGCAATGGTTTGATTGTGTTCATTCTCCGCCAATTATAAAAAATATTGTCCTTGCTTTTCTATTATGTTAGATAAAATAGAAACTATAAATTACAAAAATTTTGTTGTAAGATTAATTTTATATTTTAATTTAAAAATTACATCAGACAAAAAAATAATCTCGTGTCTGTTGGTTTTATAGTTCAAAAGTATAAAAAAATGAAGAATAGTAAAAATATTTTGAGTGGTCCACCACTGTCAAAAAATTGGAGATATAAATCGGCAGCGGAATTTTTTTTGGAAATGATACCAAAATACGGGTCTGCAATTGCTATGGTAAGTTTTATATTTATTATTTTTTATTATTATTATATTCTTCGTTAATAAATATGAAACTTTTGCAATCAGGAAAAACATAGAACATGGAATTCATATTTTTAATAATTTCTGAAATATAATTTATATGATTTATTTTTCAGATCAGTGTAGAAACAGGCGAGGAGTTAACATACAGTCAAATTCTGGAAAATAGTTTGAAACTTGCTATAAGCCTAAAAAAACTTGGTTTGAAATTAAACGACCGAATTGGAATCTGTAGCGAAAACAATTTAAATTTTGGAATTGCATTTCTATCCAGTATTTTTCTGGGAACCGCATTATGTCCTCTGAATCCTTCCTATACAGAAAGGGAATTCATCCAGACAATGATGATTTCAAAGCCAAAATACATTTTCGTATCAACTTCTCGTTTGCCAATAATGCGAAAAATAGTGATGGATTTGCCCTGGTTTCCAAAATTAATTCTCCTCTATCCGAAAGCTTCAAATTCAAATGTTCCTAATCTTCCAGATTTAATTTCAAAAATTTCAGATTCGGAATTGAGAAATTTCAAGCTGCCTGAAATTGACAAGGAAGATCATGTTTTATTAATTGCTTGTTCTTCGGGAACCACAGGATTTCCAAAAGGAGTAATGTTGTCTGATAAAAATATATTAATGAGAATGCAAATCACTGCTGAAGATCCAGCTTCTTTTCTCAGGAGCAGTAAAATTATTTTGGGAATTACACCAATGTATCACATATATGGATTATGTACTTTGCTTACAGTTTTAGCGGAAGGACGAAAATTAATATTGCTTTCGAAATTTGAGGAACGTATTTTTCTCGAAACAGTGGAAAAGTACAGAATTGAGATTTTGCTTTTGGTGCCACCACTGATGGTCTTTTTGGCTAAAAGTCCGATTGTCAATGAATACGATTTGTCGTGTGTGAAAAAGATAGTGTTAGTAAAGGAAATTTTATGTTCTGTTTCGAACAAGAGGAGAGCTCCAATTGTAAATTTTAGTTTCGGTTCATAATCCTATATTAAAAAGCGCATGGCGCCATTTTCGATTATTTCTCGAAATAACTCGAAACAATTTGAAACTATTGTTGTCCGGAAACTCGTATTTATGATTGGTTGGAGCTGTCGTTCCTTTTTCTCGTTTAAAATAAAAAGTCTGTAAACTTCAGGCTTATGAGAAATGCAAGTTTATCTAAATAATATATTCAATAATAATAATTAATCAATGGAACAGAGGTGCTCAGGGCTTTGATATAAAAAATGTAATGTGTAGATTTTTGAAGATTTCTAAAAAAATAAGCTTTTTAAGAATTATAAAATGTTTCAAAAGAATGGAAAACAATCTCAAAATTCCTGGGAAAATTTAAACTGATTTTTTATTTTGAAAAATGAATTTTAAGAGAAAATTGACAAAGATTTCGAAACGTTTTAAATTATATCCTAAAATTTTGAAAAAGAATGTGGACGATTTTAAAGAAAAATTTGTTAATTAGCAAGATTACAAAGTTTTATGAAGAAATTCGAGTCAGTTTAAGAGACATTTATAAGTTTTAAGAAGATTCAAAGTTAATTTAAAAATTGAAAACATTTCCAAAAAGTTTTAAAAAATGTACACATTTTTTAATGTTTGGAAATGAAAATTTTGAAGATTCTTAAGGATAAGAAAGAAAAAATTCTCAACATTCATGGGAAAATTTAAACTGATTTTTTTTTTGAAAAACTCATTTTAAGAGAATATGGGAGATTTGAAGGCAATTTTTTTAATTTTTCAGAATTTTGAGCACAAATTTGGAAAAATACGACCAATTTTGAAAGATATTTAGAAGGTTTCAAAGTTTTGGAAATGGTCAAAAAATAATGTGGAATTTAAAAATATTTTCAAACATTCCAAACAAAATGTAAATTTTTGAAGATTTCAAAAAAACTTTCGAAGCTTTTTAAGATGTATGAAAAGCTTCAAACAAAAATTTTTTTGAGATTCTTTGGAAAATGTTTAATAACTTTTTATT
The DNA here is from genome assembly GCA_932195095.1 of Andricus curvator. Taxonomy (NCBI): domain Eukaryota; kingdom Metazoa; phylum Arthropoda; class Insecta; order Hymenoptera; family Cynipidae; genus Andricus; species Andricus curvator. The sequence goes on from CAKNYM010050691.1 coordinate 135,002, forward strand.
TTGAAAAATTAATTTTTAAAGACAATTTGAGGGCAATTTTTTTAATTTTGAAAGATTTTTCAAACTTTTAGGAATAGTTCGAGTCAGTTTAAAAGATATTTAGGTATCTTCTAAACTTTTAAAAGTCCTAAATATCTTTTAAATTGACTCGACTTTTTCCTAAAATTTTGCAACATCTTGAAAAATATGATACTTTTTTGACACATCTGAAATATTTAAAAATTGTTTGGAATTTTCTCAAGTATCTTAGGAAAATTATATATTTATATAACCTTACAGAAAATAAAAAAATTTACTTAGAAAAGAAATAATTATTTCAAATTTTTATTTTGTATTCAAAATTATTTATCCCCTAAAATTATAATTTGGGTGGAAAACCCGTGTTCGTGATTGGATGAAGATTTCATTTTTTTGCCGCTTGAAAAAAGTCTGCAAACTGCAGGTTTATGAGAAATGTAAGGTTATCTCAATAATATATATATATATTCAATAATAATAATCAATGTAAGAAAGGTATCCAGCATTTTGATATACAAAATGTAATTTGTAAATTTTTGAAGATTTCCAAAATGAAAAAGCTTTTTAAGATTTTTAAAAGCTTTCAAGATACTAAAAAAATTTCTTAAGATTCGTGGGAAAATGTAAACTGATTTTTTAGTTTGAAAATAACTTTTAAGAGAAAAATGACAAAGATTTCAAAAGATTTTTAATAATTTTTTAAAATTTTGAAAAAGAATGGGATCGATTTCAAGCAAAATCTTTCAATTAGCAAGATTACAAAGATTTATAAAAAATGCGACTAAGTTTAAGTTTAGGACATTTCGAAATGTTAAAAAGATTGAAATTAATTAAAAAGTTGAAAATATTTCAAAAGTTTTAAAAAATGTACATTTTTAAATATTTGGAAAATTTGTATGAAGATTTTTAAGAATTTTAAAAGGATTCACGATAATAAAAAAAATTTCTTAGAATTCATGGGAAAATTTGAACTGATTTTTTATTTTGAAAAACTAGCTTTAAGAGAATATTTAAAAACATTTTAAAAGATAACAAAAGGTTTCTAAAATCGTCATAACAGATTCTGGAAGATTTTAAGGCAATTTTTGTAATTTTCCAAAATTTTGAGAAAATTTTTAGAAGAATTCGAATAATTTTAAAAAACATTTAGAAGTTTTAAAAGTTTTGGAAATAGTTAAAAAAATAATTTGAAATTTGAAAATATTTCAAAAAATTTTAAACAAAATGTAACTTTTTGATGAATTTGAAAAAAATTTCGAAGATTTTTGAGAACTTTAAAAGGCTTCAAGAAAAAAAAATTCTTAAAATTCCTGGGAAAATTTAAAATTATTTTTTATTATGAAAATAAATTTTAAGAGAAAATTTACAAATATTTCAAGAGATTTTAAATTATTTTATAAAGTTTCGAAAAAGAATGGTAAAGATTTTCAAGCAAAATCTTTTTATTAGCAAGATTGCAAAATTTTATACGAAATTTGAAAAAAAAATTGTAAAGGTTTCACGATAATAAAAAATATTTCTCATAATTCATGAGATGATTTAAACTGATTTTTTATTTTGAAAAATTAATTTTAAAGTAATATTTCAAAAAAAAATTTACATTTCAAAAGATTTCAAAAATTGTTAAAACAGAATCTGGAAGATTTGAAGGCAAGTTTTTTAATTTTTCAGAATTTGAAGAAAATTTTTGGAAGAATGCGAAATAAAAAAACTTTTTTAAAATTCCTGGGAAAATTTTAACTGATTTTTCATTTTGAAAATAAATTTTAAGAGAAAATTGACAGAGATTTTAAATTATTTTATAAAGTTTCGAAAAAGAATGGTAAAGATTTTAAAGCGAAATCTTTCCATTAGCAAGATTGTAAAATTTGATACAAAATTTGGAAAAAAAAATGTAAAAAAGTTTCACGATCATAAAAAATATTTCTCATAATTCATGAGATAATTTAAACTGACTTTTTATTTTGAAAAATCAATTTTAAGATAAAATTTTGTTTTTTAATTTAATATTTCCAAAGATTTCTAAAATTGTTAAAACAGAATCTGGAAGATTTGAAGGCAAGTTTTTTAATTTTTAAGAATTTCAAGAAAATTTTTGGAAGAATGCGAAGAATTTTAAGAGATATTTAGAAGGTTTAAAAGTTTTTAAAATGGTTAAAAAATAATTTTAAGTTTGAGAACATTTCCAAAGATTTTAAACAAAATGTAAATTTTTGATAATTTCGAAAGACATTTTGAAGTTTTTTTAAATTTTTAAATTTATTATTAATAATTATTTTATTTTTTATTATTTATTATTATTAATTATTAATAAATTTTTTAATTTATTATAAAATAAATTTTAAAATTTTTAAATTTTTAAAATTTTATACAAAATTTGAAACAAAAATTTAAAAGATTTCACGATATTAAAAAATATTTCTCATAATTCATGGGCTAATTTGAATTGATAATTTATTTTGAAAAATTAATTTTAAGATAATGTTAAAAAAAAATTTAATTTCAAAAGATTTCTAAAATTATCAAAACAGATTCTGGAAGATTTCAAGGCAATTTTTGTAATCTTTCAGAATTTTAAAAAAGTTTTTGAAAAAATTCGAATAATTTTAAAAGATAATATTGGAAAGATTTTCAGGCAAAATCTTTTCATCAGCAAGATTGTAAAATTTTATGAAAAATTTGAAGAAAAAAAATTTCAAAAGGTTTCACGATAATAAAAATTCTCATAATTCGTGGGATAATTTAAACTGATTTTCTATTTAAAAAAAGTAATTTTAAGATGATATTTAAAAAAAATTTTAACATTTCAAAAGATTTCTAAGATTGTCAAAATAGAATCTGGAAGATTTGAAGGCAAGTTTTTTAATTTTTCAGAATTTCAAGAAAAATTTTGGAAGAATTCAAAGGATTTTAAGAGATATTTAGAAGGTTTAAAAGTTTTGAAAATGGTAAAAATGATTTTAAGATGGAAAAGATTTCCAAAAATTTTTAACAAAATGTAAATTTTGGATGATTTCGAAAAAAATTGTAAAGCATCATAAGAAGTTTAAAAGGCTTCAAGACAATAAAAAAGCTTCCTTAAAATTCCTAGAAAAATTTGAACTGAATTTTTATTTTGAAAATAAATTTCAAGAGAAAATTGACAAAGATTTCAAAATTGTTTAAATTATTTTCGAAAATTTCAAAAAATCTTTTCATTAGCAAGATTAAAAAATTTCAAAGGGTTTCACGATGATACAAAATATTTCTCATAATTCATGGGATAATTTAAACTGATTTTTTATTTTGAACAATTAATTTTAAGATAATATTTAAACAAAATTTTAACATTTCAAAATATTTCCAAAATTGCCAAAACAGAATCTGGAAGATTTGAAGGCAAGTTTAAAAATTTTTCAGAATTTCAAGAAAAATTTTGGAAGAATTTGAAGAATTTTAAAAGAATTTAAATTTTAAAAGAAGGTTTAAAAGTTTTGAAAATGGTTAAAAAAAATTTTCAATTTTGAAATCCTTCCAAACATTTTACACAAAATATAAATGGAAGATTTCCAGAAAAATTTGAATCTTTTTAAGAAGTTTGAGAGGTTTCAAGAAAATAAAAAAATTTCTTGAGATTCCAGGAAAAAATTTGTATTACGTTTTATTTTGAAAAATTAATTTTAAAAGAAAATTAGAAAAAGTTTCAAAATATTATTATAGTTTCAAAATATTTCTACACATTTCGAAAATATCTTGAAGATTTGAGGACAATTTTTTTAATTTTGAAAGATTTTTCAAAATTTTGGTAATACTTCGAGTCAATTTAAAAGATATTTATCTTCCAAACTTCTAAAAGTCCTAAATATCTTTCAAACTGACTCAAATTTTTCCTAAAATTTTTCAAAATCCTGAAAAATAAAAAACTACTTTTCCGAAATATCTGGAAGCTTTAAAAAATTTTTGAATCTTCTCAAGAATCTTAGGAAAATTATATATTTATTTAACTTTAAAAACAAATGAAGAAATATTTGGTAGAGATTTTTCTTTTGTATTTTTAATTATTTAACTCTCAAAAATAATAATTTGGGTGATTTATTTTTCTTTCATGACTGAACAATCTTTTTTAAAATTCACTTTTTTCACTAAAAATTCATTATTTTAGTCAAAAATTCATATCTTTAGTAGACAATGTTACTATTTCGTTGAAAATTGGAACTGTTTTGTAGAAAATTTGTTTCTTTTTTAAAAAACTAAATGTTTAAAATCCAACTGGTGAAAATTAATTTTTTTGTTAGGGATTAAGCTATTTTGTTAAAAAATGTTTTTTTTCATCTTTTTTGGTTGAAATATCATTTATGTTATCTAAATAATATATTTAATAATTTAATAATAATAATCAATGGAACAAAGGTCTTCAACACTTTGAAAAACCAAAATTTAATTTTTTCCGTTCATGAAATATAACATAAAATCCAACTGTCTGTTAATTGTTAAAGTTTTCCTAATTTTTTAACTACAATTATTTTGAACACATTACAATTTTCAACAGTTCAGAAAAATTTGTTAAATTTATTTCAAATTTTTTATTCAAGGTTTTGATTAAGAAAATTTTTTATTGTTGATCCACAAAATGAAGCACCTCTTTCGATATTTCTAAAAATACTCATGTGCGCGCGTAGCGCGCTTTTGCTACTTGTCCTATATTAAAAAGCGCATGGCGCCATTTTCGATTATTTCTCGAAATAACTCGAAACAATTTGACACTATTGTTGTCCGAAAACTCGTATTTATGATTGGTTGGAGCTGTCGTTCCTTTTTCCCATTTTAAATAAAAAGGTTTGCAAACTTCAGGTTTATGAGAAATGTAAGGTTATATAAATAATATATTCAATAATAATAATAATAATCAATGTAAGAAACGTGTCCAGGATTTATATACAAAATGCAATTTGTAGATTTTTGAAGATTTTAAAACTGAAGAAGCTTTTTAAGAATTTTAAAAGGTTTCAATATAATAAAAAAAATATAATTCCTGGGGAATTTTTAACTGATTCTTAATTTTTTTTTTAATTTTAAGAGAAAATTGACAAATATTTCAAAACATTTTGAATTATTTCTTAAAATTTCGAAAAAGAATATAGACGACTTTAAAGGCAAATTTGTCTATTAACAAGATTATAAAAATTAATAAAAAATCCGTTCAACTTTAACAAACATTTAGAAGTTTTAAAAAGTATCAATATTAATTTAAAACTTCAAAACATTTCAAAAAAGTTAGAAAAAATGCACATTTTTGAATATTTTGAAATAAACATTTCTTAAAATTCCTGGCAAAATTTAAACTCAATTTTTATTTTGAAAAATAAATTTTAAGAGAAAATTGACAAATATTTCAAAAAATTTTAAATCAGTTCCTAAAATCTCGAAACAGAATGTGGACGATTTTAAAGAAAAAAGGTTCATTTAGCAATATTACAAAGTTTTATACAAAATTCGAGTAAGTTTAAGAAATATTTAGGAGTTTTAAAAAGATTCAAAATTAATTTAGAACTCAAAAAGATTGTTTAAAACTTGAAAAATGTACATTTTTGAATATTTGTAAATAAAATTATTGAAGCTTCTTAAGCATTTTGAAGAGTTTCACGATAATAAAATATATTTCTTAAAATTCATTGAATAATTTAAACTGGTTTTTTTATTTTGAAAAATTGATTTCAAAACAATATTGAAAAAGACTTAAAAACATTTCAAAAAATTTCCAAATTTGTCTAAGCAGAACCTGGAAGACTTGAAGGCATCTTTTTTATTTTTCAGAATTTTAAGAACTTTTTTTCGAAAAATTCAAATAATTTCAAAAGATATTTCGAAAATTTAAATATTTTGGACAGGATTTATAAAATAATTGGAAATTTGAAAAGATTACAAATTAAAAAAAAATTTTAATTTTCGAAGATTTAAAAAAAAATGGTAAGCTTTTTAAGAAGTTTCAAAGGCTTCACGAAAATGAAAGAACCTTTCTTGAGATTCCTGAGAAAATGTGTAATGACTTTTTGTTTTGAAAAATGAATTTTTAAGGAAAATTTGAAAAGTTTTCAAAACATTTCAAAAGATTGCTACAAATCTCGAATATCGACATATCTGATATCTTCAAAAATCTTTTTGAATTTTCTCAAGAATCCTACAAAAATTATATTTCTATAACCATAAAAACAAATGAACAAATTATACCTAAAAAAGAAATATTTATTCAAAATTTTTATTTTGTATTCAAAATCATTTAATTTGTTTTGGTTGAGAATTGCATTATTTTGTTGAAGATTCGTCTTTTTCGGTTAAAAATTAAACTAATTGAAAATTAATCTTTTTTCGTCGAGGATTCGAAAATTTTCTACAATTTCGAAGAAGAATGGGAAAGATTTTAAAGCAAAATCATTCAGTTAGCAAATTACAAAGATTCGTAAAAAATTCGATCAAGTTCAAGAGACATTTAGAAGTTTTCAAAATATTAAAAATTAATTTAAAATTTGAAAACATTTCAAAAAAGTTTTAAAAAAACTTACATTTCTGAATATTTGGATATAGAAATTTTAAAGCTTCTTAAAGATTTTGAAAGGTTTTACGATGGTAAAAAAATGTCTTGAAATTCCTGGGAAAATTCAAACTGATTTTTTATTTTGAAAAATTAATTTCAAGATAATATTAAAAAAGAATTTAACATTTAAAAATATTTTCAAAATTGCCAAAACAGAATCTGGAGGATTTGAAGGCATTTTTTTCTATTTTTCAGAATTTTAAGAAAAATTTTGTAATAATTAAAATAATTTTCAAAGATATTTAGAAGGTTTTAATGTTTTAGAAATGATTTAAAAAATATATGAAATTTGAACAGATTTACAAAAGATTTTAAATTATTTTCTAAAATTTCAAAAAAGAATGGGAAAGATTTTCAAGCAAAATCTTTTAATTAGCAAGATTACAAAGATTTATAAAAAATTCGATCAGATTTAAGAGACATTCAGAAGTTTTAAAAATATTCCAAATTAATTTAAAACTTGAAAATATTTCAAAAATGTAAGTTTTAAAAAAACTTACATATATGAATATTTGAAAATAAAAATTTTGAAGCTTCTTAAAAATTTTGAAAGGTTTTTCGATAATAAAAAAAAATGTCTTAAAATTCCTGGGACAATTTGAACTGATTTTTTATTTTGAAAAATTAATTTTAAGGGAAAATTGACGAATATTTTTAAACATTTTTATTTATTTCCTAAAATTTCAAAAAAAAGAATGTGGACGACGTTAAAGAAAAAATGTTCAATTAGCAAGATTACAAAGTTTTATTAAAAATTTGAAACAAAATATTTTTAGAAAGGTTTCAAGATAATAAAAAATATTTATCAAAATTCATGGCATAATTTAAACTGATTTTTTATTTTGAACAATAAATTTTAAGAGAATATTTAAAAAGAATTTAAAACATTTCAAAAGATTTCGAAAATTTATTGTCAAAACAAAATCTGGAAGATTTGAAGGCAAGTTTTTTAATTTTTCAGAATTTCAAGAAAAATTTTGAGAAAAATCGAAGAATTTTAAAAGATATTTTTTGAAGGTTTAAAAGTTTCGAATATTGTTATAAATTATTTCAAGTTTGAAAAGAATTCCCAAAATTTCAAACAAAATGTAAATTTTTGAAGACTCCGAAAAAAATGTCAGATTATTTTAAGAAGTCTTAAAGGCTTCTAGAAAATGAAAAACTTTCTTGAGAATTCTGGGAAAATTTTTAATGACTTTTTATTTTGAAAAACAAATTCTGAAAGAAAACTTGAAAAGGTATTTTAGGAATAGTTTGAGTCAGATTAAGACATATTTATCTTTCAAACTTCTATCTCTTTTAAACTGACTCAAATTTTTCCTAAAATTTGTCAAAATCCTGAAAAATACAAAATTATGCTTTTTTGACATATCTGCAATCTGCAAATTTTTTTGTTAATTTTCTCAAGAATCTTAGGAAACTTATATATTTATTTCACCTTAAAAATAAATGAACAAATAAACTTAAAAAATAAATTTTTATTTGAAATTTGTACTTTGTATTCTAAATTATTCATCCCCTAAAATAATAATTTGGGTCAATTTTTTGTCTTTCATGACTAAAAAATCTTTTTTCGTTAAGAATTGAACTATTTGCTTGAAAATTTCTCTTTTTGGTTTGAAAATTAATCTGTTTTTGTTCAGGATTCCACTATTTTGGTGAAAATTGGTCTTTTTCGGTTAGAAATTCAACTGATTGAAGATTAATCTTTTTTGGTCGAGGATTCAACCACTTTATTAAAAATTCATTTTTTCATTAAAGATTCATCATTTTAGTTAAAAATCCGTCTCTTTGATTGACAATGTCACTATTGTGTTGTTGGTAGAAAATTAATCTATTTCGTTGAAAATTCAACTGTTTTGTAGAAAATTCGTCTCTTTTTCAAAAAAAGTTAATCTTTTTTGGTTGTAAAATGCAACTGGTAAAAATTATATATTTTTTTTGTTTGCTGAGGATACAGCTATTTTATTTAACATTTGTCTTTTTTGACATCAATTCTACTATTTTTTATTAAAATCTTTTTTGGTTGAAATATAATTTATGTTGCCTCAAGAATAATTATATTCAATGATTTAATAATAATAATAATACTAATAAATGGAACAAAGGTCTTTAACACTTTAAAATACAAAACTTAATGTTTTCCGTTTTAACATAGAATCCAAGTATCTGTTAAATGCTCAGTTTTCCTAATTATTTAGTTACAAATATTTTAAACACATTACAATTTTCAACAGATCAGAAAAATTTCTTGAATGTATTTACAAATTTTGATTCAAATTTTTGATTAAACAATTTTTTTATTGTTGATCCACAAAGTTAAACAACTCTTTCGTCATACCTAAAAATGTACATACGCGCGCGTAGCGCGCTTTTGCTACTTGTCCTATATTAAAAAGCGCATGGCGCCATTTTCGATTATTTCTCGAACCATCTCGAAATAATTCGAAACAATTGGAAACTATTGTTGTCCGGAAACTCGTATTTATGATTGGTTGGAGCTGTCGTTCCTTTTTCTCGTTTAAAATAAAAAGTCCGTAAACTTCAGGCTTATGAGAAATGCAAGTTTATTTAAATAATATATTCAATAATAATAATAATCAATGGAACAAAGGTGCCCAGGGCTTTGATATAAAAAATTTAAGGTGTAGATTTTTGAAGATTTCTAAAAAATGAAAAGAAAATTGATAAACATTTGAAAACATTTTAAATTATTTCTTAAAATTTCGACAAATGATATGGACGATTTTAAAGAGACATTTTTTATTAGCGAGATTACAAAGTTTTATGAAAAAATTTGATCAAATTTAAGAGACATTTAGAAGTTTTAATAAGATTCAAAATTAATTTAAACTTGAAAACATTTCAAAGAAGTTAGAAAAAAACGTACATTTTTGAATATTTGGAAATAAAAAATGTTGATGCTTCTAAAAGATTTTGAAAGGTTTCACGATAATAAAGAAATTTCTTCAAATTCCTGGGAAAATTTAAACTGATTGTTTATTTAGAAAAATACATTTAAAGAGAAAATTGACATAGATTTCACAACATTTTGAATTATTTACTAAAATTTCGAAAAAGAATATGGACGATTTTAAAACCAATTTTTTCAATTAGCAAGATTAGAAAGTTTTATAACAAAATTGGATCAAGTTTAACAGACATTTAGAAGTTTAAAAAAAAATCAAAAATTAACTTAGAACTTGAAAAAATTTTTCAAAAGTTAAAAAAATGTACATTTTTGAATATTTGTAAACAAAAATGTTGCAGCTTCTGAAGCATTTAGAAAGGTTTCACGATAATAAAAAATATTTTTGAAAATTCACGGGATAATTTAAAGGTATTTTTTATTTCGAAAAATTAATTTTAAGGGAATATTTGAAAAGTCTTTAAATTATTTCAAAAGATTTCCAAAATTGTCAAAACAGAATCTGGAAGATTTGAAACCATTTTTTTCTACTTTTCAGAATTTTAAGAAAAATGTTGGAAAAATTAAAATAATGTTCAAAGAAATTGAGAAGGTTTTAATGTTTTAGAAATTATTTAAAAAAAATATGAAATTTGAAGAGATTTACAAAAGATTTTAAATTATTTTCTAAAATTTCGAAAAAGAATGGGAAAGATTTTCAAGCAAAATCTTTTAATTAGCAAGATTAAAACGATTTATAAAAAATTCGATCAAAAAGAAACATTTAGAAGTTTTAAAAATATTCAAAATTAATTTAAAATTTGGAAATATTTCAAAAATGTAAGTTTACAAAAAAACTTACATGTTTGAATATTTGGAAATAAAATTTTTGAAGCTTCTTAAAAATTTTGAAAGGTTTTACGATAATAAAAAAAATGTCTTAAAATTCCTGGGACAATTTGAAGTGATTTTTTATTTTGAAAAATTAATTTTAAGGGAAAATTGACGAATATTTGAAAACATTTTTATTCATTTCCTAAAATTTTGAAAAAGAATGTGGACGATTTTAAAGAAACAATATTCAATTAGCAAGATTACAAAGTTTTATAAAAAAATTTGAAACCAACAATTTTTTTTATTTCGAAAAATTAATTTTCAAAGAATATTTAAAAAGAATTTAAAACATTTCAAAAGATTTCCAAAATTTATTGTCAAAACAGAATCTGGAACATTTGAAGGCAAGTTTTTTAATTTTTCAGAATTTCGAGAAAATTTTTGGAAAAATTCGAAGAATTTTAAAAGATATTTTTCGAAGGTTTGAAAGTTTTGAAGATGGTTAAAAAATGACTTCAAGTTTGAAAAGATTTCCCAAAATTTCGAATAAAATGTAAGTTTTTGAAGATTTGGAAAAAATGTCAGATTATATTCAGAAGTTTGAAAGGCTTCTAGAAAATAAAAAACTTTCTTGAGATTTCTAGGAAAAGTTTTAATGACTTTTTATTTTAAAAAATTAACTTTTAAAGAAAACTTGACAAAGTATCAAAACGTTCGAAAATATTTGGAAGATTTAAGGGCAATTTTTTTATTTTTGAAAGATTTTTCTAAATTTTGGGAATATTTCAAATCAGTTTAAGAGGTTTAAACTGACTCTTTTTCCTAAAATTTTTTATATCCCTGACAAATAAAAAACAATTTGAATTTTCTAAAGAATCTTAGCAAAATTATATGTTTATTTAACTTTTAAAATAAATAAACAAATAAACTTGAAAAAGAAATGTTTATGTTGTATTCTAAATTAATTATCCCCTAAAATAATGATTTGGGTGATTTTTTTTTCATCACTGAAAAATCTTTTTTAAGATAAAATTTGAACTATTCAATTGCAAATTCGTCTTTTTGGATTGAAAATTAATCTGGTTTTGTTGAGGATTCCAATATTTTGTTGAAAATTTGTCTTTACCGGTTAAACATGCAACTGATTGAAAATTAACCTTTTTTGGTCGAGGATTCAACTACTTTCTTAAAAATGCATTTTTTACCAAACATTCATCATTTTAGTCAAAATTTCATCTCTTTGGTTCACAATGTCACTATTTCGTTGAAAATTCGTCTTTTTTGGTAAAAAAATTCATCTATTTCATTAAAAATTCATATTTTTGTGTTAAAAAATTGAACTGTTTGGTAGAAATACGAATCTCCTTTTTAAAAAACCTTAATCTTTTTTTGGTTTGAAATGCAACTCGTAAAAATTAATTTTTTTTGTTTGGAATTCAGCTATTTTGTTAAAAATTTGTCTTTTTCGGCATGAATTCAACTATTCTTGATTTAAAAATAAAATCTTTTTTGGTTAAAATATCATTTATGTTATCTAAATAATATATTCAATAATTTAATAATATTAACAATAATAATCAATGGAACAAGGGTATTCAATAATCTGAACTACAAAAGTTAATGTTTTCCGTTCCAGAAATGTAAGTTAGAAAAGTCTCTGTTAATTGCTAAATTTTTCCTAATTTTTTAGTTACAAATATTTTAAACACATTATAATTTCCAAGAGTTCAGAAAAATGTGTTGAATTTATTTAAAATTTTTTATTCAAGGTTTGGATCTCAAACATTTTTTATTGTTGTTCCAGAAAATTAAGCAACTCTTTCAAAATTTATAAAAACAGGCATGAGCGCGTAGCGCGCTTTCGCTACTTGTCTTTCTCTAAAAAATAGATGTGTCACGAAAATATCGAAAGCATTGTTGTCGCTATTCCTTGTTGCCGATTGGATAATTTGAAAAAATAGAAGAAATGTTGCCAAATTCACACGTATAATGAAGAATCGAGTTTCAGTAGATTAGGATTTATTAATTAAAAATTTTATTATTTTTTTTTTCCAGTTAAAGTAATTAATTTACAACCAAAAAAAAGAGAATGTGCAACAAAATCGTTAAATTTTCAACCAAACTAATGAATCTTTGATTTAAAAAATTAATTTTCAAGATAAAGTGTTGATATTTTCACAATGTTTATTTTTATTTTCAATAAGAAACTATGAAATTAAACCAAAAAATACGAATTTACGACAGAAGAGTTGAATTTTCAACCAAGATAGATTTTTCAATCAATAAAGAAAAAAAACCTCATCCAAAATGTTCAACGAAATAGTTGAATTTTGTACCAAAATAATTGAATTTTCGGCAAAAAATACGAGTTTTTAACAAAATAAGTGAATTTTCAACTGGAAAGATCAATTTTTTAGCAAAAATGAAATAGCTACATTTTTAATAAAAAATTCATTTTCAATAAAAAAAAAACAACGAAATTTAACCAAAGAAATGAACTTTTAATTAAAACCATGCATTTTTAATGAAAAAAAAAGTTTAACTTAATAATTAAATTTTCAACCAAAAAAGGTTATATTGCTACCAAAAAAAGACAAAACTTCAACAAAATAGTTAAATTTTCAACCAAATAAATGAATGTTCTACTAAAAAGATTAAATGTCTATAAAAAAAAATCGACAAAGAATGTAGTTAAATTATTAGTTAAAAAAATTAATTTTTAATGAAAACACTAATTTTCAATTAAAAAAAAAATAATTTTCTACGAAAAAAGAATAGTTTTTAATAAAATACATGAATTTTCAACCAAATATTTTTATTTGCAATGGAATTTCTAACCTTATAGTTGAATTTTTATCTAAAAAGATTAAATGTCTATAAAAACAATTTCGACGAAAAATTGAATAGTTAAACTTTTAGTCAAAAAAATTAATTTCAATAAAAAAATTAATTTTCTACCAAAAAAGAATAATTTTTAACAAAATACATGAATTTTCAATCAAATATTTGAATTTTCAATGGAATTTTCAACAAAAATGTTTAATTTTCTACCAAAAAAGAAAATTTTTCAACAAAATAGATGAGTTTTCAAATAAAAAGGATCAATTTTCAGCAAAATAGAATAGTTTAAGTTTCAGTTAGAGAAATAAGCTTTTAAGCAAATAAAATAAATTTCCAACAAAATAGTTGAATTTTCAAACAAAAAATAAATTTTCTACCAAAAAGATGAAATATATTTTTTAAAAAATCGACAAAAAATGTAGTTAAACTTTTAGTTAAAGAAATTAATTCTCAATAAAAAACTAATTTTCTAACAAAAAGGAAATTTTTCAACAAACTACATTAATTTTCAACCAAATATTTGAATTTTTAATGGAATTTTTAAACTAATAGTTGAATTTTCAACTAAAACGATTAAATGTCTATACAAAAATTTCGACGAAAAATTGAATAGTTAAATTTTTAGTTAAACACATTAATTTTTCATTAAAAAAAACTAATTTTCTACCAAAAAAGAATAATTTTCAACGAAATAGTTGAATTTTCAAACAAACAAATTAATTTTCTACCAAAAAGATGAAATATCAATAAAAAAAAAATCGACAAAAAATGTAGTTAAAATTTTAGTTAAAGAAATTAATTTTCAATAAAAAACTAATTTTCTACCAAAAAAAGGAATTTTTTAACAAAATACATTAATTTTCAATCAAATATTTGAATTTTTAATGGAATTTTTAACCTCATAGTTTAATTTTCAACTAAAAAGATTAAATGTCTATAAAAAAAATTGAATAGTTACATTTTTAAAAAGATGTAAAATGTTTTTTTGGTCTACTGGCCTAGTCTCCAGCCAGTAGACAAACCAAAAAAAAAGCATTTGACATCTTTTTAATTATATTTCATCTGGCCAAAACCTTAACACCAATACAAATAGTTAAATTTTTAGTTAAACAAATTAATTTTTTATTTAAAAAAACTAATTTTCTACCAAAATGAATAATTTTTAACAAAATACATGAATTTTCAACAAAATATTTTAATTTCTAATGGAATTTTCAACCAAAAAGGTTAATTTTCTACCAAAAAAAAAAAACAATTTTTCAACAAAATAGATGAATTTTCAAATGAAAAATATCAATTTTCAACAACAAATAGAATAGTTTAATTTTGAGTTAGAGAAATAAGTTTTTAAGCAAATAAAATACATTTTTAACGAAATAGTTGAGTTTTCAACCAAACAAATGAATTTTCTACCAAATAGATTAAATGTCTTCTACCCAAAAAATCGAAAAAAATGTAGTTTAATTTTTAGTTACAAAAATTAATTTTCAATAAAAACACTAATTTTCAATAAAAAACTAATTTTCTAGCAAAAAAAGAATAATTTTTAACAAAATACATGAATTTTTAAACAAATATTTTAATTTTTAATGGAATTTTCAACCAAAAAGGTTAATTTTCTACCAAAAAAGACAATTTTTCAACAAAAAATAGAATTGTTTAATTTTCAGTTAGAGAAACAAGTTTTTAAGCAAATAAAATAAATTTTCAACGAAATAATTGAATTTTCAACCAAACAAATCAATTTTTTACCAAAAAGATTAAATATATATATAAAAAAATCGACAAAAAATGTAGTTAAATTTTTAGTTAAAAAAATAATAATGTTCAATAAAAACAGTAATTTTTAATAAAAAACTAATTTTCTACCAAGAAAGGATACTTTTTAACAAAATACATGAATTTTCAACCAAATATTAAAATTTTTAATGGAATCTTTAACCTTGTAATTGAATTTTCAACCAAAAAGGTGAATTAGTCACCAAGAAGATTAATATTCTACCACAAAAGACAAAGCTTCAACAAAATACAGAAATTTTCAAACAAATAGTTGAATTTTCATCTGATGAAGATTGATGGTCAAACAAACATGATATAGTTAAATTTTCAGTTAAAAGTTCAATTTTCAATAAAATACATGAATTTTCAACCAAACAGTTGAATTTTCAACTGCAGAAGATAAATGTTCAATCAAACATGGAATAGTTAAATTTTCAGTTAAAATAATTTTAAAAATGTTAACAAAAGCGTTAAATTGTAACAAATTAGTTCCACCTAGTAGATTCTTTTCTAAAGAAAGGGTAATTAGTGCGCGCGTAGCGCGCACAATTTTCTACTTTTTTAAATTTTAACACATTACCTGAGTATTAATTTGCCAAAGCTCAGACGTCAGCGCTTCTGCTTCATGGCCGAAAGGTTGCGTGATCGACTCTCACGGACTGCACTTTTTTTATTTATTTTTTTTATTTCTTATTTATTAAAATGTTTAAAAATATACTTCCATTTAATATTCTTTAAAGATTCTGGTAATAATAATCATAATGTTTTGAATGCCCTTTTTCACGGAAAAACTTACTTCTAATTTTATCATGTTTTTCCGGAAAAAAGATATTTAAAAAATTATTACTAGCAAAATTTTTGAAGATTAGTGAAAAATATATTTATAGATATTTCAGAAAATAAGAAATACAAAAAATAAATAAAACGTGCATGCAGCGAGAATCGAACACGCAACCTTTCAGCCATGAAGCAGAAGCGCTACTGCCTGAGCTACCTGTGGCGAATATTTTAAAGTCGATTTTATCGAAAGCAGAGAAAAAGCGCATATTACTGTTTTGGACAATTAATACTCAGGTAATGATCTTTAATTAAAAAAATTTCGAATCGAAAATAAAATTTACAATGAGCGGTCTCCCCTTTTAATAATCTATCCAGAAAAAAAGAGTGTAACGAAATATCTCTAAATTTGTGGTCGTTCTTGTGGCGAAATATTTCATTATTCTTGCAAATAAAGATCTTAAATAATCTGCTTTGATAAAAGAATAAAACTTAATTCAATTAAATAAAACAGAATTATTCATTTCCGTTAATTGTTTAATTAACCGTTAATTGAATACTAACACGAAGGAGATTATTAAAATTGAGATTTTCTATTTAATCTCATAAATTCCCTCCTGAGAGTCCATTGGAGGACTATTTATATGCTAAAATATTATTTGCCAATGGCGATCCATATGCGAAAAAATCTATTTTTTTCAGAATTTATCTTTATGGATTGAAATATTTATTTATCAAATTCTCATGTAAAATTATGTAAATATAACACTTTTAACACTTGTTTTAATACAGTGGAATTTTCTTCAGTTTTCAACAGCAGAATTTTCAACGGTTAAAAATTAAAGAAAAATAAAAATTCTACTTTTGATAATTCAATTTTAAGTTTTCCTAAATTTTCAACAACTAAAAATTCAATAGTTGAAAATTTACAATATTTGAGAAAAAAATTGAAAAAATTAAAAATTGAATTTTCAGTAGTTGAAAATTGAATAAGAATTTCTACAGTTGAAACTTCAATTTTATTTTAAGTTTCTTTCAATTTTCAAGTACTAAAAATTCAGCAATTGAAAATTCAATTTTTAATTGTCTTCAGTGTTGTGCTTTAGAATTTAAAACTGTTGAATATTCAACTGATGAAAATTCAATTGGTAATTTTCTTTAATTGTCAACAGTTGAATTTTAAACTTTGATATCTCAACATTTGAATTTGCAAAATATGAAGTTTTCAACAGTAGAATTTGCAACGGTTAAAAAGTAAAGAAAAATGAAAATTCTACTTTTAAAATTCAATTTTCAATTACTAAAAATTCAAAAGTTAAAAATGTACAATATCTGAGAAAAAAATGCAAAAAATTGAAAATTGAATTTTTAGTAGTTGAAAATACAGCTGTTGAAAATTCGGTTGGTAATTTTCTTTCATTGCCAACAGTTGCATCTTAAACTTTGAATTTTCTACATTTGTAATTTCAAAGTTTGAATTTTTCAGCAGTAGAATTTTTTACGGTTAAAAGTTCAAGAAAAATGAAAATTTTACTTTTAAAATTCAGTTTTAAGTTTTCTTTAATTTTCAATTACTAAAAATTCAACAGTTAAAAATTTACAATATCTGATACAAAAAATGCAAAAAAATTGAAAATTGAATTTTTAGTAGTTGAAAATACAACTGCTGAAAATTGAAGAAAGCTAAAAATTGAATTTTCTACAGCTGAAACTTCAATTTTCAACAATTAGAAAAATTTTATTTCAAGTTTCTTTCAATTTTCAACTACTAAAAATTCATCAATTGAAAATTCAATTTTTAATTGTCTTCAGTTTTCTACAGTAGAATTGTCAACTGCTGAAAATTGAAAAAAATGCCATTCAAAAAATACGTTACGCTATAATTTTCTTTATTTGCCAAAAGTTGAATTTTCAAATTTAAATTTTCAATATATAAATTTTTAACAGTAGAATTTTCAGTAGTTTAAAATTAAACAAAATCGAAAGTTTTACTTTTGAAAATTCAATTTTAAGTTTTGCTCAATTCTCAACAGTTGAATTTTCAACCACTAAAAATTGAACAGTTGAAAAATTACATTTGAGAAAAAATGGAATTTTTTGTGGTTGAAAATACAACTGTTGAAAATTACAGAAAACTTCAAATTGAATATTCCACAGTTGAAAATTCAATTTTCTTTAATTTTCAAACAATGGGTAAAATTTTGTTTCAAGTTTCCATCAATTTTCAACAGTTCAGTTTTCAACTACTAAAAAGTTTGAAAATTCATCTTTCAACAGTTGAATTTTCAACATTTGAATTATCAACTTTTGAAACTTGAAGAACGTTAAAAACTGTACTTTCAACACTTAAATTTCCTACAGTTGAATTTTTAACATTTGGGAATCGAAGAAAATTAAAAAATAAGCGAATTTTGTATTTAAAACATGTGTTAAAAATGTTAAATTTACATAATTTTACATGAGAATTTAATAAATAAACATTTCAATACATAAAAAAAGAAAATTTTGAAAAAAGTCGATTTTTTCGAAAATGGGTCATCATTGGCAAATAATGTTTTGGCAAATTAATAGTCATCCAATGGACTCTCAGTAGAAAAAATCCTAACTCTGGTCATCTCCTTGTGACCCTATTGAATATTCCGACGTCGTAAACTACGTCGGAAATTGGGTTAGTAAACGACGTAGGTTTCGACGTAGCTTCCGACGTCCTAATTTTTCTTTAATTAGTACAATTTATATAGTATATAGTAAAATTAATTATTGTAATTTTGAAATTCGCGTATAATATTTACAGATTTTGATTATCGCTTGCAA
This sequence comes from Andricus curvator, assembly GCA_932195095.1. Classification (NCBI taxonomy): domain Eukaryota; kingdom Metazoa; phylum Arthropoda; class Insecta; order Hymenoptera; family Cynipidae; genus Andricus; species Andricus curvator. The sequence continues at coordinate 153,544 of CAKNYM010050691.1, forward strand.
TGACACAAGATATTTTCTTTTAAAATATATATTTGTACTTGTTAATGTTACACTGAATATTTTTAATATTAGCTGGCATAAACAATCTTGAGAAGCATTCTAAAGATATTAAACGAAAAGAACACACACTCGGTTTAATATCACATTTTCCCTTTCGAAACTTAAATTTATTTTCTTAATTTTAATCTAGAATACGTGTGTACATCGTTTACTATCTCAATTTCCGACGTAGTTTACGACGTCGTTTCCGATGTAGTTTCCGAC
>CAKNYM010050691.1:153817-201254 GCA_932195095.1 Andricus curvator
CCGACGTAGTTTCCGACGTCGGATACTGCGTCGGAACCTACGTCGTTTACTATCCTAATTTCCGACGTTGTTTCCGACGTAGTTTGCCACGTAGTATCCGACGTCGGGATAAGTATTTTAAGATAAACAAATATTTATTCGTAATTTTTTATAGAATTTGTAGCCAGTCAAACAATAGTAGCCGCATTTTCTGATATATTATCATATTTTAAGCAATAGAACTTATAAATAGAGTGCTTAATTAATTAAAAATGCGTATTTTTGACAAATTTAGCTATTTTCAGTCTTTCAGTTTTTGTTTGCTGGTTAAAGATTTAAAAGAACTGAAGGAGTTTTTCTTTTTCATGAGAATTTGTAATAATTTCAACATTTTACAGATCAGGTGCAGCTCCATTGCCGAAAGAAATTGAAGAGACAGTTGCGAAAAAGTTGAATCTTCGCGCCATTCATAGTGGATATGGATTAACTGAATCGACTGGAATTCTTATAGGTTCTCCAGAGGATCATAAAGTCAATAGTGTAGGAATCCTAGTACCCGGTGTGCAAGGTTAATATAGTTTTAAAATTTGAAATTTTTAACACCGAAAAATGACAGTGCATTTATTTTCAGACCGGAAATTTTTTTTATTTGAAAGAATTCAAAGAATAGAAAGGATTTTAAGAATGAAAAGAATAGAAGAAAATTAAAAAATGGTCCTTTGAAATTGAATTGAAGCATTAAGAGATGATATTTACGCAATTTTAAATCCTTGAAAATAGAATAATTTCAAATCCCCTCTCCCCCTCCCTCCTCTCTCTACACTCCCTATCCCCCTTCCTCTCCTCCGTCTCTCATCCTTGATCCTTCTTTTGCCAATACTAGCACAACGTCATCTGAATGTTCTAGTGTATATACTTTTCCTATTCCCAATATTGTTCCCCCTTTCATTTTCCTCCGTTTCCTCTCCATCTTCTCCTCTAAGTCTGCCAGTAGAACACTAAATAGAAATGGTCTCAAAGGGATCCCTTACCTGAGCCCCCTTCCTATCCAGAATTCCTCTACTTTCTTTTCTCCTATCTTTATTCTTATCTTAGTCTCAACAAATATCTCTTTTATCCTCGCTATTAAACCTTCGTCTACTCCTCTCTCTCTACCTCCCTCCATCTCTCCCTCGCTCCCTCTCCCTCTCTTCCATGGCCTATTTCATGGTCCTATTGACTAGATGGTTGATCACGTAGTTATATCTATGATTCCTATCCCTTTCCTAAAACTCGTTTGGTTGTATGGTATACTTCCCTTTTCTTCCACTTGCATTTCCAACCGCCTTCTAACTACCGACATGAGTGTGATATCTCTTTATTCCTCCACTCGTTTGCCCTCTCCTTTCTTGATCAACGAGGCACTAACAGCCCTGTCTTCCATTCCTCCGACCACCCTTCTTCTCTCCAAACCTTTTTGCAAATCCTCCACATCTCTTCTTTCACCTCCATTTCTCCATATTTCAGTGCTTCCGTTTCCAAGCCATCCTCCCCTGTTGCATTGTTTCTTTTCAGCCTTGCAATCGCCTCATCATACACCCCTTCCTTACTAATCTCGTTTTCACTGTCCCTGTACCCCGCTACTGCTTTCCTTCCTTCGCCAGTTACTCTATTTTCCACAGAACTTTACAATACTCCGTCCACTCCTTCATCCCGATATCTTCATTTATGCCCTTCTTTTCTCCTCTTTCCCTGCTTATCACTTCCCATTCTCTTCCTTCCATTACCGCTTTCTCTACCTGTTTCATAGACCTTTCTTCCTCCTTCTGTCTTTTTTCTCTTAACGTTCTCTCCCGCTTGTTCTCTCTCCTGTTGAGTTCCCCTTTTTCCCACCAACCTTTCCTAACCCCCTCTCCTTCTTCTTTCGTTCTAGCCTCTTCCCGTACCTTATCAATCACTCCTTCAAGTTTTTCTAACAGCGTTCCTACTCCTTACTCTTCCATACCCCCTACCTCCTCGTTTTCCATTCTTTCTCTAAATTCTCTCAACTTATCTTCCCTCTAACTGCACATTTTCAATTTCTTTCCCCCCATTCCTTCCTTCCCCCTTCCGCGCTTTGGGCCCCCACATCTCAATATCGCTATCACCGGAAAATGCTCTCAGCCTATCTCATTGCCCACTTCCATTCAAACCATCAGCTTCCTCATTCTTTCTTCTGCCAGAATGTGAAAAAGTTATATATAGTGTTAGAATCGTGATAAATCACACTTAGGGCCACGTCTCACGACCGTGAGATGCGTGGCACGATGAAATTCCGACGATAGGCCGGTGAAACCCTCGTGTGTCTTGAGGACACGAAGCGACCCAAGTATGACAGCTGTCTGCATCTATCTCGCAAGTGCCTTGGCATATTTTTGGCACGCGGATATGGCTTTAAGGTTACGAACCAGTGATAGTTTCGCACCTCCGAATGCACCGATCCCAAGGACAATTACTTTAACCGAATATTTTGGGTAGAGTCGTTGCAGGTCCCTTTTAAGGTCTTAATACCTCTTCTCCTTTTCCTCCTCCTTAGCAGTGATGTTCTCGACTGGAGCCGAGAATTCGATCACGAATATGGTTTGTTTCTCGAAGTCTTGGAGAACGAGTAGAGTAGAACCGAAACGGCAAGCGTGTTAGTCGCAGATACCTTGTTCAACGCCGACAGATTGGAAGACCAAATCTGTCGAAGAAGATGCTTGTATCTGCTTCGGAGAGACTCCTTCACTGATGTTACGTCCTGAATGCGACTTTGAGGCACGCCCAGGTATGTGTAGGTCTCTCCAGTGTTAAGATGTCTAATAACACTTATATTCACAAGCTCAGGTTCCTTGGGAACGCCAATAATCTTTCCTTTCATTAGATGAATCTTGGCACATTTGTGCAATACAAAGTCCATCCCAATCTCTCCTGTGTACTTCTTGACGATATTTATAGCAGTTTGAAGTTTGCTTTTACCAGAGGCATAGATATTCAGGTCATCCATATAGAATACATGAGTGACTTTATGCTCGCGATGATTAGTGTCGCCAAAGAGGTTTCCAGAAGAATTTTGTAGCGCGAGAGATAGAGGCAGAAGTGTGATGCAAAAAAACAAAGGGCTCATGGTATCGCCCTGAAAGACGCCCCTCTGGAAGGTGAGGTTGTTCCTTGTCACACGATAATTTTCAGATGAGATAGTAGATCTAGTTTTTCAAAGGGGCATCAATCTCTCTATGCATCTCACTATGTGTGGATGCACTTTCAAACTTTCCAATGGACAGATGATAAGTCTGTGAGAGGTTGAATCGAAAGCTTTCCGGTAGTCAATCTAGGCCATTGACAGGACGCGCTGATGGGCTGCAGCGTCTTTACAGACAAACCTGTCAATTAGCAGGTTCTCTCGACAGCCTGCTACACCTTTTTTCGAGCCACGTTGTCCGTACATCTCTCGCCACACAGGCTCAAGTCGTCGAACAATCCTGTTGTTTAGGACAGCTGTAAAGATCTTATACAGTGTGTTCAAACAAGTTATGACGTTTCTGACTTCAAATATGAGGTGAATATGTGGGCCAAATGTTGGTGTGTAGAAGTAAACTTCTTCCACCAGAAATTCTTGAAACAATCTGCTCCTGCAGCGGAAAAGTTCTTCATGCCTCTAAGTGCTTTCTTCACCTATTAGGCAGTGATTGATGGACATTCCTCCTCGGTTGTTATGAGGTTGTCGCAAAACTCCTTGAAGCGGACGATATTATCAGTATCTTCTTTCGACTCCAGTGTTTTCGGGATGGTGTACACCTCTCTTCAAAAAGTATCTACCTCGTTGGACGTGGGTGGATTTTTGACAGAAACAGGGTGATCACTGAAGAGGCGCGATGGGTCAGCAAGAAACTGTTGGTCCTCGCTGATCCATCTCTCCCTCTTCTCTATTCTCCTCCTTGCGTCAGATAACACCCGTATTTTGTCAGCAATATGCTGCTTGATTCTCAGCAGCTTTGACTTGTTCAGTGCGTGATTGAAGATCTTCAGTTCTTGGGCGAACTTTCGAACCCTTTTCATGAACGGTCTACCAGATGTTATGTAGTCAATCACACACTGAATACGAGATGCATTCTGTCTTTCCCATCCAATTAATCTTCTTGTTCAGTTGATGCAAGCGTCTTTTGGTCTTTTGATCCATCGTCGGTTTTAGGCTTCGATTTGAATCAGCCAATGCTCTCGCAGCACCATAAACTGAACAATTGATGGTCCAGAGGTCGGACTCCTCTGAGATATCCTCACGAAGGGAGGCATCCATTTCAGCCAGATGTTGGGGCTTAGGAGGAACCTGCATGTCAATGTTCCTCCTTGTCCCGAAATCGCTATCATCTCTCAGAAAGTGTCTGTTTTCTGTGGTTGGTGAGGTCCCCCCTTCATCACCAACTTAGCTCCACATTTTCCTCTGTCAATTTCCTTATCTCCCTTTTCTTCCTTTGCCACCACTTCCTTTCTTACCCCTGACACCATGCTACCCATTCCTCTCCCTTTTACGTGATCCTTTCTCGTTGCTTGCATCTTCCACACATATCGTTTTGGTAATGTTCTTTTCATGCCTTTCCACTCCTTAACCATCCACGTTTCACTCATCATTATCACATCCCACTTTCGCAATGTTCCCCAGAATCCTTTATCCTTGTTTTTATCCCTGACACATTCCAGAATGCTACTTTCACGTCTTCCTACATTTCTCTTCTTTCTTCCTTGTATTCAAATCCTCTTGTCGTTTCAAAATCCCTCCATTCTCAAATCCATACCTTTCCGTTTACCCATATCCTGTCTCTCCTAATTCCAAATCAAGTTATACAATTTTTAATTATAACATTGAAAACTGTCTCTTTTATAACTAAAATTGGTCAAAATTGTACAATTTCACATTCAAAGCCTTTATAGTCGAATAATTAAATATATAAACGTTCAAAACTTAATAATTTTGGATTATAAATTTAAAAAAGAGATATAATTTTAGTCACCCCTGAATTTTAAGGTACTCAAAATTTATCTTTATGTTTTTTGTCTGCAAAAAAATAGAAAGACAAATTTAAATGGTTCATATTTATAAATGTACAAATTAAAAATAATCTGAAACAGAAAAATAAAGTAAAAAACAGATAGAAAATGTTATGATAATAAAGGCGTCTAATAAATATTCAAAAGTGAAATACACTGGAACTTGGATTTACCACCGGTTTCGGGTATCGCTTCACTGGCCTTCACTGATAAATCCAGATCGTCCAAACGTAAACATTCAGTGGCGTGTGAGCTATTTCAAAATGGAATACATAATATTAGCTCGCACTGCCCCTTTGTCGCTACGCTGCTGGCGGTTGAGCAACCCCCTCTCGACTGTGAGGGGCTTCACTCTCAACCCGTAACCGCCGCGGCAACATTTCTCGGAACGCAGTCAATCCGGAATTCAATCCAAGTTTCAGTGTACCAAAACCTTCTTTTAATGGAAAATTGAGATCAAACTAAAGCTTTCATTTGTAAAAAATAACAAAAACCCGATCATTTTTAAAGGTGAATTTCGAATAAAATAAGAATGAAAAATCTTTCTAGCTAAGGTTGTGCCACTGGATGAAAAATTAAAAGAACCGTTAGGGCCAAATATGGAAGGCGAATTATGTTTTAAAGGAAACAACATAATGAAAGGATATTGCGGAGATGAAAAAGCAACAAAAGCCATAATAAAAGATGGTTTTCTACATACTGGAGACGTTGGATATTATGATGAAGATGGGTATTTTTTCATTGTCGACAGAGTGAAAGAACTTATCAAATACAAGGGTTTCCAAGTTCCACCAGCAGAGTTGGAATCAATTTTATTATCTCATCAAAAGATTGGAGATGCTGCAGTTGTTGGATTACCAGACGAAATTGTTGGAGAATTGCCTCTCGCTTTTGTGGTAAAACAACCTGGAGTCGAAATAAGAGCTGAAGAAATTATTAAATACGTTAATGGTAAAATCACTCACTTCCAAAAATTTATTTTCAAAAAATTCGAATGTAAGGAATTTAAGTCATTCCATCCGGAACCCAATTCAGAATATTCAGAAATTTCTATAATTTTGCCAATATTGCTGATCTTGAAATCCTCATGTATATACTATTCAAATTTAAAGTAGTTTTTCGACTTAAGAGGAAAAATAACTTTTATTACAAAAAAAATTCCCAGTAACTACTTATTTTTTAACGTAATTTGCTTTTTGAAGTTTTATAAATATAATTTCCGTAAGATTCTTTTGAAAATTCAAAAAGATTAAAGTTGAATTTTCATCCAAAAAAGGTGCAACCTCAATGGAAAACGTAATACATGACTGATATTCCTAACAAAAAATTTTTTTATTTTAAATGAGAAACAGTAGAATTTTTCCAGAAAAGACAAATTTTCAACAAAATAGCTGAATCCTCAACCAAAAAAGACTAAATTTCAACCAGTTGTATTGTTATCCAAAAAAGATGAAATGTTTTCTAAAAGAGACGAATTTCCTATTAAAAATTTTAATTTTTTAACCCGAAAATGTTAATTTTCAACAAAAAATTTCATTTTCAACCAAAAAAAGATGAATCCTCAGCGAAAAAATGTAATAGTTGATGTCTCAATCCAAAAATATTTTTATTTTGAATCAAAAGCAGTTGAATTCATCAACAAAAGACAAATTTTTAACAAAATAGTTGAATCCTCAACCACAACAGATTAATTTTCATCTGAAAAGTTGCATTTTAAACCGAACAATATTAAATTCCTACCAAAGGAGATGAATTTTCAAACCAAAGATATGAATTCTTAACAAAAAATGTAATAGTTGATATTTCAATCCAAAAATATTTTTATTTTAAATAAAAAAAGTGGAATTCCTCTAAAGAAATCAAATTCGAATAACTATTTATTGCAATAAATAGTTACTATATATTAAAAATAGTAAAATATATTCATAAATAGTAAACATATACAAAGTTAAGCATGCTTAAGTTTATATGTTCACTTGTTTTTAAGGTTATATAAATATAATTTTTCTAAGATTCTTGAAAAAATTCATAAAGATTTTTGAAGATTTCAGGTCTCTCGGAAAAGTATAATATTTGTTCTTTTTTGACAATTTTCAAAACCTTGTGAAATGTTTTGAAATGTTTTTAAATATTCTCTTAAAATTAATTTTTCAAAATAAAAAATGTCTTTTCATTTTCCCAGGAATCGTAAGAACAATTTTTTATCATCTTGAAACCTTCCAAAATTCTTAATAAGCCTCTTTTTTCGAAATCTTCGAAAATATACATTTTGGTTTACATTCTTTGAAAACCTCTCAAGATTCAAATTATTTACGAATCTTTTCAGAACTCTTAAAACTTCGAAATATCTTCGAAAATGATACAAAGTATACCTAAATTTTTTTTAATTCATGCAAAATAAAAATAATTACCTCAAAATCTTACAGATTTTTTTTCGACATTTTTAGAAATTTTTATAATTTTTTCAAATTTTCCTTAAAAATTAATTATTTTCAATAAAAAATCATTGTAAATTTTCCCACTAATCTTATCAGGAGAATTTTTGTATTCTCTTGAGATCTTTGAAATGTCTTTAAAAGCTTCCAAATTGTTTTTCGAAATCTTCAAAAATCTATACATTGTTTTAAAGTTGAATTCTTTTGAAGTTTAAAATTATTTTTGTATCTTGAAAAAACTTCTAAATATCACTTGAACTTATTCGATTTTTTTTTTAAATTTTGTAATCTTACAAAATTAAAACATTTCGCTTCAAAATCTTCTACATTCGTTTCCAAAATTTTAGGAAATCATTTGAAATGTTTGGAAAACCCTTTCAATTTTCTGTCAATATTCATTTTCTAAAACAAAAAATCATTAAAAATTCTACCAGGAATCATAAGAAAATTTTTTTATTTTTTTGAAACCTTTCAAAATTCTCAAAAAGTGTCTTTTTCGAAATCTTCACAAATCTACATTTAAAAAAATTGTTATCTGTACAAGTTAAAAAATTTTTTTGAATCGTTTTACAAATTTTTAAGCATTTCTTAAATATTCTCGTTTTTTTCTGAAATTTTCTAATCTTGCAAACTTGCAAAACTTTTCTTTAAAATCTTCTACATTCTTTTTTTTAGAAATGTTAGTACTAGCTTTGAAATAGTTTTAAATTTTCTCTTAGAATTCATTTTGCAATATAAAAAATTATTTGAAATCCCATCAATCTTAAGAAAATTTCATTATTCTCTTGAAACCTTTCAAAATTCTCGAAAAGCGTCTGAATTTTTTTTTCGAATTGTTAAAAAATCTAAACTTTATTAAAAATTTTTTCAAATCTTCTCAACATTTAAATGATTGTCTGATCTTTTAAAAACTTCTAACACTTCTAAGTATCTTTTAAAACAATTTATAGTTTTCCTGAAATTAATCTTTTAATATGAAACCTTAATATTTTAAAAAATTTCCCAGAAATCTTGTTTTCGGTATCCGTCAATTTTTTTTACCCTTACCAACAGTTTATACACTTCGTAAATTATGATATTCTAAGTTTTTGTCCATAATTTCATTTATCTTATCTCTTTAAAAGTGCGAAAAAGTTAATGAATTATAGTGGGACAGCAAAATCTTAAGAATAGAATTTTTCCTAATATTACAAAATCATATAGAAATAAAATTTTCGCTTTTATCAATAATGTTTAGAAATATTTATAAGTAAACTTTATCGTGAAATAAAATTACTTATTTGGAAATTTGTAGTTAAAAAATGGATGATGCAAAATTTTTAAATCTTTTTCAAATAAACAAATTGAAAACAGCCACTTAAAGTTATATTCACGTAGTTTTGAGATATTTGGTATCATCACTTTTTTTGAATATGAAAAAACAAAAAACTCGAAAGCCTGTGTTTTTGAAAGGAACTAAAATCTTCTGAAGTTGATAATTTTACATTTTTTTTAATTAACAGCTAAAATTAACATTATAATTTTAAAAACGAACTTTGAAAGGCTTTAAAGCGTTAAAATTCGAAAACAATACATATTTCGAAGGATTTATGAAATAATTAAATTTGAAGACCATGAAAACCAATCCAAAAATCGATTTTTAAAATTTTCTTTTTGTTGATTTAAAATTTTTTAACAGAGAAATTTTATGTTTCAGAACGAGTTTCGTCACAAAAACGACTCAGAGGTGGAGTTCGCTTCATCAAGTCGATTCCTAAAAATCCTTCCGGAAAAATTCTTCGCAAAGAATTGCGAAGCTTATTAAAATCAAAGTTTTAACTTGTCTCCATGGCATGTGAACATTTATTTTATTATAATTTTTAATTGATAAATTCACAATTGTAAATATTTGGAACCCGCGAGGCGGGAACTCCGAACTGAGGCAAACTTTCCGCGGTGAATCGCAAATATCTCCGGCGGACTCCGCTAGAGGCAGCACGTTACAGGCCTGTAACCGCGGAAAGTTTACCTCACTTTGGATTACCTGCAACGTTTCGTACCCTCATTTTTTTGTGTGAGATTAAAATAGTAAAAGATACTATATTTTACTTCTATATATGATTGATCAGATTTAATTAATTATCGTGATTTGTAAATATGACTATCAACATTCGCAATTCTTATCATCGACCTGGGTTTATCTTTAGCATTTTATTTTTCGCACAGATGTTTATTATTCTTTGTCTGCTCGTATATGATCCAGATTTTGTTGAATCTTTAAAGGTAAATAACTTTTATAGAAAAGATTTCCAATATTGACTTTGATAAAATACGTAACTCGAAATAACTTCTTAATGTTCTATCTTTTTTTTTTAAATAATTTTTATACAATATGTTTTATATGTACATAAATAAAAATTCAGAATAGTAAGTGTCTAGTTTCCATTTTAATTAACTTATTTTATACAAAACCGTTTTTTGCCTTCGGCTATCGAAAGCCATTGTGAGTCAGAAAAAAATTAACGTCAAAATTATTGTTATTAATTAATTAAAATTATAAGTCAAAACTTGCGGAAAAATGAAGAAAGATTATTAAATAAAAAATCTAAACGGATCATTAGAGTTAGAATGGACGTTAAACAATTATATTATACATAACTCAAGAAAAATTGTTTAATTAAGATTATTTGACAGGTGTACATATGCTTTCTTAATTAATGTTTACTGTATAGTATAGTATCTTCACTGACAACTTTCACTTCATCGGATAATCGCAGCAATGGTATTTTATCAAACAGATTCTTAAAACGTTTTTCGTTTGCTGTGAGTGAATTATTATTGCTGTACGATTTTCCTGAGTAAGAAAATTTTTAATTAGACATATTAAAAGCTTAACAATTTAGGAACACGTTCTTATTTCTTGAAAAATTGGATGAGTTGAAAATATATTTATCTTGTAATTCTTTACGTATAATGAAAAGAATTTATCAATATTCTAGCTGCTGAAATTATTTTCAATTTTTTTAATTCCCCTGTTTTTTTATATCTGATAATATAATAACATAATATCAAAATTACTTAGAAAATAATTATGTTTATTTTATAATCTTCAGGATATATTTTCAAATATTTAAAATTTCTTAAAATTTTCCAAATTCTCGTCTTGCCATCGAAAGAGTTGAGGAGAGTTAAAAAATGAAGAGTAATAAAAATATATTGCATGGACCACCTTTTGCAAGAAAATGGAATTACAAATCAGTTGGAGACTACTATTTGAAAACTGTTCCACAACACGGATCTGCAACTGCTATGGTATAATTTTTTATATTAAATTATGTATCTAAATAAGAAATTTTTAAATTGAAAGAAATCTGAATGCTTTAAAACTGCTCTGAATAACCGATTTCCGGTAAAAAAAACCGCTTCCATATATTATTATTGTATTGTAAATATTCTTTGAAATGTAATTATTTTGTATTAACAATAGCAATTTTAGATGAAAAACATTAACATAACGTAACAAAAAATTGTTTAAGATTGCAAAATTTTTTTTTCAACTAATGTTTTTTCTTTAACAAGGTGATAAATTAAAGTTGGATTTTTTGTAAACCTCATAAATTCCCTACTGAGTCAATTGGGTGACTATTAACTTACCAAAGCATTATTTGCCAATGGCGACACGTTTTAGGAAAAAATCGACTTTTTCACATTTTTATTTTAGGGATTTAAATGTTTATTTATTAAATTCTCACGTAAAATTATGTGAATAAAAATGGAATTTTCCATTTTCATCATTTTTCAACAGTTTAATTCTTCAGAGTTAAATTTTCAAAAGTTAAATTTTAAGCTGCTGAAAATTTGAGAAAATTAAAAGTTGAATTTATAACAGATAATAATTCAATACAAATTTTTCTTTCACTTTCAATTTTCTTCAATTTTTAGCTATTGAAAATTCAATTTTCAATGTTTTTTAATTCTCAATATTCTTCCACTTTTAACTAATGAAAATTAAATTTTTTTTCGACGAAAAACACCAACATAATCCAAAATTGTTACAAAATTATGAATCTTCTATGAAATCTAATAAGTTTTCACTTAAAATACCGTCTTTGGTGTGAAATACCAACATATAACTAAAAATCGTTGAAAGTTGTGAATCTTCTTTTGAAATCTATTGTTTTTAAATTAAAAATATAAATTTCCGACGAAAAACACAAACATAATCCAAAATTGTTAAATTTTCTAAATCTTGTTCAAATTATAATGATTTTTGTTTGAAAATACCAATTTTTGATTTAAAATGCCAATGTAACCAACGTAACGTAAATTCAGCCTAATACTGAAAAATGTTGAAGCTTCAAGATCGAATGATTTTTGTAAAAAAAAATTCCAATTTATGGTAAAAAACGCCAATTAAACTGCATAACGTAAATAATTAAAAATCGCAAATGTTTCTTAATTCGCATAAGGTTTCCTAAAATTTTTCTTATTGAAAGGGATTAGTTGTAGATTTAATTTTTCAAATTTCAAAAAGTTATAAAATAAGTTTAAATAATGAAAAGCTAATCAGGTTTTCAATAACAATGATTTCGAGTTTTTCGAGATATTTCGTTACACCACTTTTTTAGACAGAATACATTAGCCATAAAATATTTATAAAAATGTTGATATAAACAATATCGCAGTGAGAAAAATTATGGTCAAATTCAAAAATAGTCAAAATACTGCAAATTAAAAATTGCAAATTGCAATGGAATACAATTTCGCATAAGGCATACCTATAATTCAAATTCTTGCTTAACACTAGAATCTTATAATTTGTAAATTAAAATTTTTGGTAATAATTTTTTTTAACAAATATGGAAATATCAACAATTTTGAAATCTTACAATTTAAACGATCTTTATTAAATTATTGAAAAAGATAAAGGAAAGTTAATTAAAAAATTTGTTAAATGAATGAAAAAAAGTTTGATTTGAAAACATTCAGAAATAGGTTTTCATTTAAAAAATGTGCTATGTTTTATCAATGTTTATTAATATTGGTTTCATTTATTCTAACGGAAAGATTCTTCTAATTTTTAATTCTTTGATGCAATGATAAATTCTATTTTATTCCACTGAATTCGAAAACAATAAAAATGACATATATTCCTAATATGTAAAGTATATAGAATTACAAAAAATTGAATGAAAAACTAAATTACGATTTAAAAATTCGAACTTCGAAGTAATAATAATAATAATTCTTTCAGATAAGTATGGAAACAGGCGAGGAATTAACTCACAAGCAACTTCTAGAAAAAAGTTTAAAACTAGCAATAGCTCTAGAAAAACTTGGTTTAAAATTCAATGACCGAATTGGAATTTGTAGTGAGAATAATTTAAATTTTGGAATAGCAGTTTTCTCCAGCATTTTCTTGGGCGCGACAATTTGTCCTCTGAGCCCATTTTACACTGAAAGAGAATTGGTTCACACGATGAAAATTTCCAAACCAAAATACATTTTCGTCTCAATTTCTTGTGTGCCAAGAATGAAAAAAATAGTAAAGGATTTGCCCTGGTCACCAAAATTAATTCTCCTCCAATCGGACCTTTCAAATTCAGAAATGCCTAATCTTTCAGATTTAATTTCTAAAATTCCAAATTCAGAATTGAGAAATTTTAGACTGCCGGAAACCGACATAGAAAATCACGTTTTATTAATTGCTGCATCGAGTGGAACCACAGGACTTCCAAAAGGTGTAATGTTGACTGATAAAAATATTTTGACTATGATTCAACAGTACGATGAAAGTAAAACTCCTGTTGCGCGAGTCAATGGAAAAATTTTGGGACTAATGCCATTTTTCCACGTTTACGGATTCTGTCTTTTAATAACAGTTTTTGCATTTGGAGCGACAGCAATTATCATCTCTAAATTTGAGGAAAATACTTTTCTGACGGCTGTTGAAAAATATAGGATTCAAGTTTTGAATTTGGCACCACCACTTTTAGTGTTTTTGGCCAAAAGTCCAATTGTGGATAAATACGACTTGTCGTGTGTAAAAAGAATATCGTGAGTAAAATATTTAAGTTTCTATACCCTGCTGGAAGTAGAAAGATTGACAAAGAAATAGAAAAAGATAGACGGTGATAAATGTAGTATAGGATGAGATAGAGAAGTAGGGAGGATTCAAAAGGATAGACGTGAATTTAGATTATCATAGAGATAGAAAAAAAGACGTTGATAGATGTGGGATGCGACGAGATAGAGAAAAGCAGATTAAAAAAGATGGAGGGGAATTTAGATTGACAAAGAGATAGAAAAATATTGACGTGGATAGATAAAGGATAGGTTAAAATAGAAAAGAGGGGATAGAAAAAGATAGATGTTGATAGATGTAGTATAGGATGAGATAGAGAAGAGGAGAGTGAACAAGATAAACGGAAATTTAGGTAGACAGAGATATAATAAAAGATTGACGTAGATAGATAAAGGATAGGATGAGATAGGGAAGATGTAATTGAAAAAGATACTCGTAAACTTAGGATGACAGAAAGATAGTAAATCATTGACGTGGATAGGCGAAGGATAGGATGAGATAGAGAAAAGGGAATTGAAAAAGATAGGTTTGAATTTAGATTAACAAACAGGTAGAAAAAGATAGACGTTGATAGGCATAGGATAGGATGAGATAAACTACAGGAGACTGACAAAGGTAGACGACAATTTAGATTATCAGAGAGATAGAAAAATATGGATGTGGATAGATAAAGGAAAGAATAAGATAGGAAAGAGAGGATTAAAAAAGATAGACGTAAATTAAGATTGACAGCGACATACGAAAAGATTGACGCGAATAGATAAAGGATAGCATGAAATAGAGAAGAGGGGATTGAAAAAGATAGACGTGAATTTAGATTATAATTGAGATATAAAAAAAGACGTTGATAGATGTGGGATGCAACGAGATAGATAAGAGAAGATTAAAAAAGATAGACGGGAAATTAGATTGACAAAGAGATAGAAAAAGATAGACGGTGATAGATGTAGTATAGGATGAGATAGGGATGTAGGGAGGATTGAAAAAGATAGACGTGAATTTAGATTATCATAGAGATAGAAAAAAAAGACGTTGATAGATGTGGGATGCGACGAGATAAAAAAGAGAAGATTAAAAAAGATAGACGGGCATTTAGATTGACAAAGAGATAGAAAAATACTGACGTGGATAGATAAAGGATAGGTTAAAATAGAAAAGAGGGGATAGAAAAAGATAGATGTTGATAGATGTAGTATAGGATGAGATAGAGAAGAGGAGAGTGAAAAAGATAAACGGAAATTTAGGTAGGCAGAGATATTATAAAAGATTGACGTAGATAGATTAAGGATAGGATAAGATAGGGAAGATGAAATTGAAAAAGATACACGTAAACTTATAATGACAGAAAGATAGTAAATGATTGACGTGGATAGGCGAAGGATAGGATGAGATAGAGAAGAGGGAATTGAAAAATATAGATTTAAATTTAGATTAACAAACAGGTAGAAAAAGATAGACGTTGATAGGCATAGGATAGGATGAGATAGAGAAGTAGGGAGGATTGAAAAGGATAGACGTGAATTTAGATTATCATAGAGATAGAAAAAGAGACGTTGATAGATGTAGTATAGGATGAGATAGATAAGAGAAGATTAAAAAAGATAGACGGAAATTGAGATTGACAGAGAGGTAAATAAAGATTGACGTAGGTGGATAAAGGATAGGATGAGATAGAGAAGACAGAACTGAAAAAGACAGACGTGAATTTAGATTGACAAAGAGATAGTAAATGATTGACGTGGATAGGCGAAGGATAGGATGAGATGGAGAAGAGGGAATTGAAATATATAGATTTGAATTTAGATTAACAAACAGGTAGAAAAAGATATACGTTGATAGGCATAGGATAGGATGAGATAAAGTAGAGGAGAATGACAAAGGTAGACGAGAATTTAGATTAACAGAGAGATAGAAAAATATGGACGTGGATAGATAAAGGAGAGAATGAGATAGAAAAGAGGGGATTAAAAAAGATAGACGTAAATGAAGATTGACAGCGAGATAGTAAAAGATTGACGTGGATAGATAAAGGATAGGATGAAAAAGAGAAGAGGGGATTGAAAAAGATAGACGTGAATTTAGATTATCATAGAAATAGAAAAAGATAGACGTTGATAGATGTAAGATACGACGAGACAGAGAAAAGAAGATTAAAAAAGATGGAGGGGAATTTAGATTGACAAAGAGATAGAAGCATAGTGATGTGGATGGATAAAGGATAAGATAAGATTGAAAAGAGGAGATAGAAAAAGATAGAAGTAAATTTTGATTGACAAAGAGATAGAAAAAGATAGACGTTCATAGATGTAGTATAGGATGAGTTAGAGAAGAGGAGATTGAAGAAGATAGACGGAAATCTAGACTAACAGAGAGATAAAAGAAGATTGCCGCAAATAGATAAAGGATAGGATGAGATAGGGAAGAGATGATTGAAAAAGATAGACGTAAACTTAGAATGACAGAAACATGGTAAAAGATTGACGTGGATAGGTGAAGGACAGTATAAGATAGAGAAGAGGGGATTGAAAAAGATAGACGTGAATTTAGATTAACAGAGAAATATAAAAATATAGACGTGGATAGATAAAGGAGAGGGTGAGATAAAAAAGGAGATTGTAAAAGATAGACGTAAATTAAGATTGACAGCGAGATACTAAAACATTGACGTGAATATATGAGGGATAGGATAAAGTGGAGAAGAGGGGATTGAAAAAGATAGACGTGAATTAAGACTGTCAAAGATATAGAATAAGATAGACGTTGATAAATGTAGTATACGATGAGATAGATAAGAGGAGATTAAAAAAGATAAACGGGAATTTAGATTGACAGAGAGATAGAAAAATATTGGGCACATAAAGGATAGGATAAGATAGAAATGAGGGGATTAAAAAAGTTAGCCGTATATTTGGATTGACAGAAAGATTGACGTGGATAGATGAAGGATAGGATGAGATAGAGAAGAGAGATAGGAAAAGATAGATAGCAACGGTCGTTACGTAGATGTAACATAAAACTGTTCCATATCTTTGACGTAACACTGTTCGATAACTATTGCATAACAGTTACATAACTGTTATTTCACACAGTAAGGCTGTTATATAATTATTACAGTTTTCTTACAGAACAGTTACCAAAACGTTACAGAGTTTTCTAGGATGTAATTTTAAGTATGCTAACTTTTATAATTAATCTCAAATACAATTTCAACAATATAAAAATAAGAAAGTGAAAAAAAAATCATTAAAAGTATTAAAACAATCAGGAAAGTAGTATACCTAGAACAGTACGGTGACACTGGTTCTGTTCCGAGCTAATCGGTAGTACACCAGCGACTGTAATTTACCGACAGGCGATAATGTTTCGTGTTTGTTCTAAGATGCCACCAGTCAGTAATGTAGATCTCTTCCTAACCGACATTAATCAGACCATCAGTCAGTAAAGTAGGGATTTGACAGAGATTCTTACCACCGTCGATGATGTAGGTTTCTACTTTCTATAACAAGACTTCAGGCTCCCATGAAGGTTGCGCATGGAGCTAGGGGAATCCCCAAGTTATAGAACTTTCTATAGAAGTATAGGTCCTAGTTATACTACTCAGAAGCTTTGAATAAAAAAAAAATATCTATCTTAAAATTCTAGATGGATTCTTTGACGACAAATCATTAGTATTTCTGATATTTTTATTTTACAGGTGTGGAGCTGCTCCATTATCAGAAGAAATTGAGGAAGCTGTAAAAAAAAAGATTCAAGCTTCCTTTTATTCGTAATGGTTACGGATTGACTGAAACTACCCTAACTGTAGTTTTTGCCTCTGAAATTTGTAAAAAGGGAAGCATCGGAGTGCTACTTCCAGGAGTATCAGGTTTATAAATTGAAGTTTTTTTTATATCCAAAAAGACAAATTTTGAATACAAAATGGAAGAATTAAATTTTCAGTTAAAAAAATTAATTCTCAGCAAAGAAAAAAGGAATTTTCAACAAATTAGTTGCATCCTCAACCAAAACCAACTAATCTTTAAACCAAAAAGAGGAACATTCAATAAAAGAGTTGAATTTTCAGTTCAGAAAGATTTTTCAGACAAATTTTCAAGTTGAAAATATGAATATCCTGCAAAATAGTTGAGTTTCAACCCGAAAATTTTGAATTTGAAAATTAAAAAATTGAATTTGAAACAAAAAAAAATGAGTTATCAACCAAAAAAATGAATTTTCGACAAAATAGTTCAATTTTTCAACAATTAAATGAATTTTCAACTAAAATGGTGAATCTTCGACCAAAAAGTTAATTTGTAACCAAAAAAGAGCAAGTTTCAACAGAATACATAAATTTTCAAGTAAAGAATATAAATATTCAACGAAAAATGGAATAGTTCAATTTTCAGTTGGAAAAATAAATTTTCAATAAAAAACAAGCGAATTTTTAACAAAATAGTTAAATTTTCCACCAAAGACATGAATTTTTAACTAAAAATAGAATAGCTAAATTTTCATTTAAACAAATGAATTTTCAACCAAGAAAATTAAATTTCTACTAAAAAATATAAATTTTCCACTATTGACCAAATCTATTTCAAATCAGAATCTCTCAGGGACGAAATATGTTGTTTTGCAGAGGAAGTTAGCAATAAGTATTTTTCTGATTTGCGAAAAATAAATGTCCACGAAGTTATGCGTATTTGAATTTTGCGCTTTGTTTTTCGGAAAAACCCAAATTTTTTCTTTCAACCTTCATAACTTTTGATTTAATTGAGATACTTTCGTTTACCTTATGATTCTGATAGTGTTTATCGTCTTCCTTTGAAATGCGCCCAAAAATTTAAAAAAGGTTAAAAATTAACAAAATGGCGGTGAATTTTCTGAAAATTTCAAAGTATATTTTATCAAAAAACACAAACTTATAATTTTCACCAATTTTCTTATGCACGTCTAAAAATTTCCTATAAAAACACTTCTTGCTCTTTTCCAATATCATGTATCGTTTACGAGATAAATTAAAAAATTATATTTTTAGGAAAAAACATTCTCTCGGTCTCAAAGATGGTTTAACTACCGTAAAGCTGACAGAATATATTCCGTAAATAAACAGAAACTGTGGAAAATGGGAATAATAAAAAAGTTGGGATTTTCCGTAAAATCTTTTTTATTTTATCCTTCAAATTTTGAAAATATAAAAACAATATTTTTTAATTTCTTCTGAAAAACGAAATACATAATAATATATAATATAATTTTTGGTACTTTTCTCAATAAAATAATGCAAGATATCGCGAAAAATAAGAGGTATGTTTCATAAAATTAGAAAATTCGATTTTATGAAAAAAAAATTCTACTGGCCACTACAGTTAGTTAGCCCACATCAAACTTACAAGGTTTCTTCCTCATTAAAGTACAAATACAACAAAAAATTTGCGAAAAATATTAGTATGGGTTTTTGTATGAAATTTACTTTTAATATTTTCAGAAAAATCGCTGCCAGTTTGTTAATTTTTAACCTGTTTTAAATTTTCCGGCGCATTTCGAAGGAAAACGATAAACGCTATCAGAATTAAAAAGTAAAGGAGAAATATATCTCAATAGTGAAAAATTATAAAAGTCGAAATTAAAAAAAAAATTTTGTTTAAAAACAAAGAACAAAATTCAAATACGCATAACTTTATAGACATTTTTTTCGCAAATCAGAAAAATACGTATTACCTCATTGCCGAAAAAAACAACATATTTCGTCCCTGAGAGATTCTGCGACTTCAAGTGTAGAACCTGCCTGATTTTAAACCAAATAGTTTAATTTTCAACTCAAAAGTTTAATTTTCGCCCAGAAAAGTCAAATTTTCAACTAAAACAGATCAATTTTTAACTAAAAATAGAATAGTTAAATTTTTAACAAAAAAAAAAAGAAAAACGAATTTTCAACAAAATAGTTACAATTGCAACCAAAGAAATGAATTTTTAACCAAAAATATAAAGTTTGAACTAATGAGATTACCTTTCTACAAAAAAAGACGAATTTTCAACAAAATTGTTGAATTTTCACTTAAAACAGATAAATTTTCAACTTAAAATAGAATAATTAAATTTTAAGTAAAAAAAAAACTTTCAAACAAATAAAATAAATTTTCAAAGAAATAGTTCAATTTTCCAAAGAAGATTAATTGTCTACCAAAAAAGATTTTTTTTTGTAATAAAATACATTTATTATTATTATTTTATTTATTATTATTTCCAACCAAATATTTAGATTTTTGAAGGAATTTTCAATCTAATTGTTATTTAATTTTCAACTAAAAAATAAATAAATTTTTAACCAAAAAATGAATTAATCTTCAAAAAGATTAATATTCTATCACAAAAGATGAATTTTCAACAAAATACAGGAATATTCAGCTGAAGATCAATTTCCAACCAAACATGAAATAGTTAAATTTTCAGTTAAACAAATGAATTTTCAAAAAAATAATAATTTAAAAAAAATAGTTGAACTCAACAAAAAAAAGAATTTGCAACAAAATAGTTGACTCCTCAACGAAAACAGATTAATTTTCAACCGAACAGTTGTGATTTGCAAACAAATTTTCTACCAAAGAAGACGAACTTGCGACCCAAATAGACGGATTTTCAACCAAAAACAATGACTTTTTAACCAAATTGTTGAATTTTCAAAAAAATAATAAAATTAACTTCAACTTAAGTTTATCTAAAATTCCCTGATTCTCTCAGGTTTTCCCTGACATTGCCTGACTTTCCGTGACCAGTTTTAAACTCCCTAACTTTCTGAAATTCCCTGACCTGTAGCAATTCTGAAAAATATTTATGATTAGAAATTACAGTCATTCAGTACATTTTTTGACGAAATTCAATGTGAAAAAATTGACATACAAGTACAGTGAAGTATCGCCTATTTGAACTCTCGCCTATTTGAAGTCTCCTATACACGGATATTTTAATTTACGCAGTTCCGTCAACTCCCACCACGGTCCCTGTACGGGCGGTGCAGTCACGCCCGCGTCAGTGGCTGACCAATTAAAGAGAGGACCGAAGAGCGGGAAGCTCTTGTTGGTTTGAATTGAGTATTTTAGCATGACGTCATGGAAATGTAGACAACTTTTTGGAGAAAATAGTCTAAACTTAAAAGTAAGTCATAAATATACGAATAGTAATATTTGTCAAGTGTAGGATGTATTTTCTCAGGCACGTTCCATTATTTTGTCGATTGACGACCTTTCAGTGTCACGAAATAAAATAAAATATCCAATATTTTAGGTGAGTGTATCAGATCGGGTACTCTAACCTCAAATTTCGGATAGTTGATTGCATTTTATGAAACTGGAAGGTTACCAACCGATAAAAGGATGAAACAGAATTGCGCAAATGCATTCTACACTTGAAATATATTACTATTCAGACCTTTATAACTTACTTTTAGGATTCGAATATTTTCTCCAAGAAGGCGTATGCAGTCCCATGTCAAGAACTATGCTTACCTTCCTCACATTTCCACCTATACTAGCATGACTGTTAGTCATGCTACAATACTCACTATTCCGCGAAATATTTGAGTAGGTTTTTGATTCTATTATCTTGATTTAGTTGGCAAATTGTAATATTTCAAGGAAATGCTATATTTGCCACGTCGAACGTAAAAAAAATTGAAAAACACTGACATGCAAGCAGTGATGCTAACGAACCCCGACTTTTTCAACTGCGAATGTACCGGAAACCGCGAGCGTATTTAAAATTACAAAGTATAAACTTGTAATATATTACATTAATAATAAATTATTTGAAGAAATAAACTATTTCTTAGATTCAATTTAATTAATTCTTTAAAAGTGAAAATTTGTTTTAAATATTTATCTGTATTATTATTGATAGTATTAATTGATTCCAAATAGACCCGCGCTTTCCGGTACATGCGCAGTTGAAAAAGTTGCTTACAGAGCGCGCATAGATACAAGGCCGGAGCAGCCATTTACGTCGCTTGACAAAAATAACCTGACGACTCGCGGTAGAGGTGGGGGCCCCTCCAGCCTTAAAATGATCGAATCTTTACGTTTCAATTCAAATAAGCCAGACTTCACTGTAGTTCGAATTCACCAGTTCTCCTCTTCACAATCTCGGTTGGTTCTGAGAAAAAAATTCTAATCCTAAATTATATAAAAAATATCTTTTCAGCCAAGGTTGTGCCATTTGATGGGATTTCAAAAGAAGCTTTGGGGCCAAATTGTGAGGGTGAATTATGTTTTAAAGGAGATACTATCATGAAAGGATATTGTGTGGATGAAAAAGCCACAAAAGCTGCAATAGACGAATATGGTTTTTTACATACTGGAGATGTTGGATATTATGACGAAGATGGATATTTTTTTATCGTCGACAGACTGAAAGAACTTATCAAATACAAGGGTTTCCAAGTTCCACCAGCAGAGTTGGAATCAATTTTATTAACCCATCCAAAAATCAGAGATGCTGCAGTCGTTGGATTACCAGACGAAATTTCTGGAGAATTGCCTCTCGCTTTTGTAGTAAAACAACCTGGAGTCGAAATAAGAGCTGAAGAAATTATTAAATACGTTAATGGTAAAATCAGTCGCAAAATTTTGATTCTCTAGAATAAATTCGACGATAAAGAAAGTTATTACACTTCCGATGCGACGGATAGCATCGGACCACTAACCAGGTGACCTATTAAAAATTATTCTTGGTTCTGAGGAAGACAAAAATAAAATTCCGATTTTTAAACAATTTTGTATTTCAAATTCAACTCTTGGCAGGAGCTAGGAAAATGAATGAATTTGATATTCTACAAAAGTGATATTTAGGATTTTACCTTTCATTTGAGCCATTAAATATTGAAAAATCGTTACGGGTTCATGAAATAATAATTTTTGTGTGCATTACCGCAACGTGGTTCGACGGTACGGTAATGTATTTTAAATTTAGCATGCTCGCACATAAAAATTATTATTTCATGAACCCGTGAAGATTTTTCAATGTTTAATGGCTCAAATGATAGGTAAAACCCTACAGATTACTTTTGTAGAATATCAAATTGATGAATTTCTTTTCCTAGCTCCTGCTAAGAGTTGATTCAAGTTGAAGTACAACAAATATTAACTAGGGCTCATTTAACGTAGAATTTAATAAGCTTTCCAAAGTTATTTTAAAAATATTGTTATCTATAATTCGGACGGCTCTATCGCCTTTCAAAGCAAAGGATAATTTTTAATAGGTCACCGGGTTAGTGGTCCGATACTATCAGTGTACCTCAGAAGCCAAAATGAAAATTCTCCGTTTCTATAAGAGCATTTGGGCAGATGACAATTCCGTCCCGGCTACCTGCGTACGGTTCTCCCACTACGCGGCTTTCTCCCATGCAGCCGAACTGCTGCCGCCGAGCCTGGTCAGCGGGCGTCCTTTGTACCTAAAGAGGCCAAATTTTAGCTAAATTAAAATGAAAGTTACTGCGTTTGATTTGAGTGAAATATACTGAGAAATTTTCCATAAAATTTTACATAAACTTGAACATTTATTCTTTAATTTTCACCTTTTTAAATAAAATAAAATATCCTTGGAATCGTTATAATTCGCAGATTTCGAATATTATATTTGTGAATTACCAAGTGCTAAATTTAAAAACATGTTATGTTCTGCATTTGAGTCCTCATTAGGCACAAATGACTCCCGCTTAGGGGCTGTCCATAAATTACGTAACGCTATATTAGACAGACAGGCTCCGTGACTTTTGTTATGGTAGCGTTACGGAGAGACAAAGAGGATTTTGTAAAATGTAACGTAACGCTTTTCAAAATGAAAGTTAGCGATTTGAAATATTACTTTAGCGTGGTCTGGCTGCGTGACTCGGTTCACGTTCTAGCTTCTCCGTCGTTACCCGATACTAACGTAGCATCGATATCTTTGTTGGTGTTACGATTTCAAAGGCTCCCTCACCGAAGTCTTTTTCGAAACTTTCTCGAAAATTTTATCAATGACGTGGACTCAACGTACAATTATATTAAAACAAGGCTCGAAGAGCTCATGGTATACTCTGACTTGTTTTACTCTGGCTTGCTTTACTCTGCTCCAGTCTGAGGTTCATTCTGCAAAACTAATCGTAGGTGGCAGCACCGAGCCGAGTACTAGACCCTCTGTCGGTGAGAGACGAAAAAATATGGTGCTAGTTTTACGGTTGCTTATAATTAAATATATGAGGGTAAATAATCTTTAAATATATGTTTAATGCTTACATGCGAAGGTATTTTATACTTTTAGTGGAAATTATACATACAATTGAATATATGGTGAACTATAGTAAACCTAACCTCACTTTGCATGTGACAGTCAGGAAAGGGTTTATCAACCTTTTACGAATTCTATATGATAAATATTGATACAAAAGTTTGAAAAATATATTTTGTTATGTTTACAAGGTATAAATGGCACTTTATACTTATTAACAAAATTTCTTTTGTTGAAATTCGTATCTCATCGACAGAGGGTCTAGTACTCGGCTCGGTGCTGCCACCTACGATTAGTTTTGCAGAATGAACCTCCTTGATCAGTGATGCCAATGTTGGCGTCTTTTGCTACTGCGCTTGCGTTCGGGCCGCGCACTGGTTGGCCGCAGTTGGCACGCAATTCAAAATTGGAATTAAAAACAATGCTTGTGATGAAAATGAATCATCATTGAAAAAAAACTTTAATACTTACTTATTTTTGAGAACACAAAAAATTTATTCAGAGTATTTTTAATCTTAACAATAGAATAATATGATATTGTATTATTTGGCTTATAATGGTTAAACTAAATAAATATGAAAAACCAAATCATAGCAATAGGTTATTATATTCTGTCCAGTTTTTTCATTTTTCGAGAGGTCGTTACGTTACTTGAAACAGACAGACAGGATAGAGTTCGATTGTTACGGTAGCGTTACTGACAGACAAGCAGGTCATGAAATTTTGAAATTTTAGCGTTACGTAATTTATGGACAGCCCCTTACCAGGTTCGGCCACAACAGTTCGACTGAGTGAGGGGAAGCTGCGTAGTGGGAACAGCACGCAGGTAGCTGGGGTGGAGTTGACCATCGTCCGATCATTTTACAAGGGAGCTCATAATTTTTAAATTCTCATATAATTTTTTTTTGTAGAACGAGTTTCGCCACAAAAGCGACTAAGAGGTGGAGTTCGATTCATCGAGGCGATTCCCAAGAATCCTTCAGGAAAAATTCTTCGTCGGGAATTGCGGAATATATTGAAATCAAATTTATGAAACACTTTTCCTTTATGCTCCTCAATTTTGAAAATAAATTAAAAACTTGAACTTTTTGTTACATTTTAAATTTTAATGAAAAAGGAATATCCTTTTTTCTTTTCCATTTTTTATACAAGTCATCATGGAGGATCCATCCCTAATGAATCTACTCTTAAAATTACTAGTAAGTATTATTTATATTTGTTTAAATAAAAAATGTAGATCTGCTTTTCGATATCATGAAATTCAACGATATAAAAAACGCATTTTTTTTATAAAAATGGAGTTGAACAGCTTCTTCAAATTACTAGGCTGACCAGACATCCTGATTTATCAGGATATGTCCTTATTTTTCATCGCTGTCCTGACTTTATGATTTTTTGTGCTATTTCCTGATTTTTCATGCCCGAAAACGAAAATTCGCGATTTTTATTGCGCGGACCTAAATTTTGTTCACAATTTCTGAGGAAAAAATCTCATAATTGTAACTGCGTTCAATTCAATTTAAAAAACTTAACATGTGTAGAATTTTACCAAAACCAAGGAAAGCATCGCATTGCTGTCTAAAACAATTGGAAGTTCTGAAAAGTATTTTAAATTACCTCGAAAAAGTTATTTGTATAATTTTTAAACTCAGGGAATGAAAATAAAATTTTAGTATTTTGTTCAAAATTTAACAATTTCGTTAAAAACAAAAAAGTCAATCTTTTTGGTTGAAAATTCAACTGTTTTGTAGAAAATTCGTCTTTTTGGCATGAAAATTGCACATTTCGGATGACATTTTTTTTCTTTATTGACTGGAAAATCTTTCTTGGTTGAAAAATCGTGTTTTTGGTTTTAAAATTCATCTGTCGTCGTAGAAATTTCATCTATTTTTGCTACAAATGCAACTGTTTGGTTAAAAACTTTTTTTTTTGGTCGAGAATTTTCAATTATTTTGTTGAAAATTCGTCTTCTTTTGTTGAACTCAACTGTTTATGTTTACAAATTAGAATATTTTTTGTTTGAAATATGAACTATTACATTTTTCTTTGAAAATTCAACTTCTTAGTTGAAAATGGACTACTTTGTTAAAAATTCATTTTTTTGGTTGATGATTCATCATTTTAATTCAAAACCCTTTTTTTTTGGTTGAAAAAATAACTATTATGTTGAAAATATGTTTTTAATTGGTTCAAAATTCATTTATTTTGATTAGAGATTCATTATTATAGTTGAAATTTCATTTATTATTTTGTTGAAAAATAATTTCTTTGGTTAAAAATTTAACTATTTTGTTGAAAACTCATTTTTTCTGTTTGTTAAAAATTAATCATTTCAACTGAAAATATACCTATTCTATTTTTGGTTGAAGATTAATTTTTTTTAGTTAAAAATGTATGTCTTTGTTAAAAATTGGTCATTTTTAGTAGGAAATTAATCTTTATGGTTGAATCATCTTTTTGGTAGAAAATTATTCTATTTGGTTCAAATTAATTTATTAAATTGATGATTAATTATCATAGTTGAAAATTATTTTCTTTGTTGGTTAAAAATGTAACTATATTGTTAAAAATTCTTTGTTTTTTGGTTAAAAATAATTTTTTTTTTAACTGAAAATTTAACTAAGCCCTGTTTGGTTGAACATGTATCTTCTTTAGTTCAAAATTCAACTACTTGGTTGAAAATTCATGCCTTTTATTGAAAATTCAATTATTTGGTTGAAAATTCATGCATTTTGTTGAAAATTCGACAATTTGGTAGAAAATTCTTACATTATGTTGAAAATTTGCCTATAGTGGTAAAATATTAACCTTTTTGGCGAAAAATTAATTTTTTTCTTTGACAATTCATTCCTTTGATTGAAAATATGTCTTTTTTAGTTAAAAATTCGTATTTTTTTATAGAAAATTAATCTTCTCCGTTTGAAATTAATTTTTTGGTTAAAAATTCCTGATTTTATTTTAAAATTCATTTCTTGGTTGAAAATTTAACTATTTAATTGAAAATTCATGTATTTTGTTGAAAATTCATCTTTGTTGGTAGAAAATTAATCCTTTTGATAAAATATTTATCTTTTTGGTTAAACGTTAATTCCTTTGCGGGAGAAAATTCATGTATTTTGTTCAAAATTCGTCTTTTGTGGTAGAGTATTAATCTTCTTGATGAAAAATTCATTTTTTCTGTTGACCATTCATGTCTTTGGTTGGAAATTTAACTATTTTATTGAAAATTCGTTGTTTATGGTTAAAAATTAATTTTTCGAACTGTAAGTACAACTTTTCCATTTTGTGTTAAAAATTGATCTTTTTAGTCGAAAATTAATGTATTTTGATAAAAATTCATCTTATATGGTAGAAAATTAATCTTCTTAGTTTAAAATTTATTTTTTGGTTAAAGGTTCCTCCTTTTAATTGAAAATTCGTCTTTTGCGGTAGAGTATTAATCATCTTATTAAAAAATTCATTGCTTTTGATTGACAATTCATTTCCTTGGTTGGAAATTTAACTCTTTTATTGAAAATTCGTTTTTCATAGTTAAAAATATTTTTGTCTTCAACTGTAAATGTAACTATTCCATTTTGGGTTGAAAAAAAAAATTTTTTAGTTGAAAATTCATGTATTTTGTTCAAAACACATCTTCTTTTTCAGGAAATTAATCTTTCAGATGATAAATTTCTGTTTTTGTTATTGAAAATTTAACTATTTTATTGAAAAATCGTTTTTTATTGTTAAAATATGTTCTTTTTAGACTCTGAATATAACTATTCCATTTTGGGTTGAAAATTTATCTTTTTTAGATAATAATTCATGTACTTTGTTGAAAATTCGCCTTTTTGGTAAAAAATTAATCATCTTTTGTTTGAAAATTCATTTTTTGGTTCAGAGTTCCTCATTTTAGTTGAAAATTCATTTTTTTTGTTGAAAATTTAACTATTTTTTTGAAAATTTATGCATTTTGTTAAAAATTTATCTTTGTTCGTAGAAATTTAATCTTAATGGCTGAAAATTTATCTTTTTAGTTGAAAATTAATTTCTTTGTGGTTGAAAATTCATGCATTATGTTGAAAATTCGTCTTCTTTGGTGAAAAATTAATCTTCTTGGTTTAAAATTCACTTTTTGTTTAAGGATTTCTCATTTTAGTTGAAAATTCATTTCTTTGGTTAAAAATTTAACTATTTTCTTGAAAATTCATCTTTGTTGGTAGAAAATTTATCTTAATGGCTGAAAATGTATTTATTTTTTTTGTTGAAAATTAATTTCTTTGCAGTTGAAAATTCATGTATTTTGTTCAAAATACATCTTTCTTGGTAGAAAATTAATCTTCTTGGTTTAAAATTATTTTTTCAGTTAAAGATTCCTCATTTTTGTTGAAAATTTATTTCTTTGATTAAAAGTTTAACAATTTTGTTGAAAATGCGCCAATCCCAATTTTCGGGCTCTTTTATTTTTCTCAAAAAACCGGACTTTTGGGTGGAGGTGCTAGCAGCCAGCACCTCCACTACAGAAAAGTGGCAAAATTAAAAAAATCAACAGCGCTAGAATTTTGGGCTTTTTTGGGCTCTCAAAAAATGCAAATATTAATTCGCAAAAAGCAACCCCTATCTCCCAAAAACTACCCTTAAAAATAAATATATATATATATATATATTTTCTTTTTTGCATTTTTTGAGAGCCCAAAAAAAGCCCAAAATTCTGGCGCTGTTGATTTTTTTAATTTTTCAAATTTTATGTAGTGGAGGTGCTGGCGGCCAGCATCTCCACCCAAAATTCGGTTTTTTGAGAAAACTAAAAGACCCCAAAAATCAGCATATCGGTGCCCAAAAAAGCCCCAAGATTCTGGTATAAAGAAAGTATTCAAATTCCGCCCAGTAAGAAGGCTTTGAATTGAAAAGAATTGTGAAATTCCGATTTCAGCGTAAAAATGAACATTTTTCTATCCTATTTAAAGCCTGATTCTTCCACCGACCTCCAATCCGCAAGAGAGTAATACATGTTCCAAACATTTAATTCCCGGCAGTTCCCAACTTCCCATAGCGACAACAACGACTCTCGGAATTATTTTGTGTTCCAGAAACAGGAAAAACTTGATATTTACTTAATTCCTTCCAGTACATAAAAAAATATCTATAATTATTGTCTTTAATTTTGTAAAGTAGGATACATTTCAAATTTATTTAATTTCTTCCATTTCTTTCAGAAAATATGTATACTGAATTGTTTTTAATTCCGCAAAGTAGAATTTATTTTAAATTTATTTAATTCCCTCTAATACCTTCAGAATAAATCTTTATGATATTGTTTCGAATAAAGATAAATTGATGAAATTTGGAGGTCTTATTTTCCTCACTAATATCTTGAAACTGACCGAAGGATTTCTAAAAATAATTATTGCATTTTTTTTTTGCACTGTATAATATTTTGAAAATCGGTTTTTTATAGTAAAACTTTTTTCTTAAACATAATTCAAAGTTGATGCAACAATATAAAAGATTTCTTGGTTCGAGACGAATCGATTGACCTATAATATTAATACATTTTATTAAAGAGTATGGAAGTTATGGTAATTTATATATTTTTAAAATCGATTTTTTATAGTAAAACTTGTTTCATGAATATAATTCAAAGTTGATGCAAGGACAGAAAAGATGTGTTGATTCAAAACGAATCGATTGATCTATAATATTACTACATTTTATTGAAGAGTAAGGAAGCAATATGGTAATGCATAATATTTGGAAATACGGTTTTTTATAGTAAAACTTTTTTCTTCAAGATAATTCAAAGTTGATGCAAGAATATAAAAGATTCCTTGGTTCGAGACGAATCGATTGACCTATAATATTAATACATTTTCTTAAAGAGTAGCGAAGTTATGGTAATTTATATATTTTGAAAATCGGTTTTTTATAGTAAAATTTTTTTCATGAATATAATTCAAAGTTGATGCAAGAACAGAAAAGATGTGTTGATTCGAGACGAATCGACTGACCTACACTGTTAGAAATGTTTGCAATTTTAGTATACACACGCATATTGAATTTCCTAAATGTTTACTAAATTCATTACACTTTGTAATTTTAGTATACTTACGTATACTAAATTCCTTTTATGAAGTTACATGTATACTAGATTTATTAAGTGTACAGTAAGTTTCTTTCACGTATATGAATTTCATAGCTTCTGTATACTAAAATTCATATACGTGTTTCGGGCATACGCGAGTCGGGCAACGTGGCCGGTGCGGTGGCAAGCTCGCATGCTGCTGCATTTTTTTGAGTTATTTTCTAATGCTAAAAGGTTTCTTTCTGCGAGGATCTGCAAACTCTTCTCTTTAAAAGGTATGTTTAATTTATTAACGTAAATGTAGCTTAGCGATATGATTATTTGAAAATTAAAACTTTGTTCTATAATTTCATTTTTCATCTGACCCAGATAGCACAAAAGTTTGCGGCAAGCTTGCCTAAACCTTGCGATGCAAGGTTCAGAGGCTTGCATCGCAAGGCTCAGGCAAGCTTTCAGCAAATAAGAAAATGTCCGCCATGCGGCAATATTGCGAAGCAAGGTTGAGGGAACTGCGCCATGGGAACCTTCCTGCAAGCTTGCCTGCAATATTCAGGGAATATTGGAAGAAGATTCGTCGGAAAGTTTTATTTAAAATTTTTTTCTTAAGTAAGATATCTCATACACTTTTGTACACACGTGAGGCGGCATTCTGGGAAAACATTGAAAAACTACTGCGCAGATCTAGGTGCCATAGAAAACTACTGCGCAATGGATCTAATTAAAGATTGTCATGCAGCGTTTCCTCAATCTTACTTCGCAATATTGACGCATGGCGGACATTTTCTTATTTGCTGGAAGCTTGCCTGAACCTTGCAATGCAAGCTTCCCAACCTTGCATCACAAGCTTTAGGCAAGTTTGCCGCAAACTCTTGTGCTATCTGGGGATCATGTTTACAGATGATGAAGACGGAACCCACGCGAAACGGAACGCGCATACTGAATTTAGTATATGCGTATACTAAATTTCGTATACATGTATACCGTATTTAGTATACGCGTATACTAAATTTCATGTACGTGCATACTAAATTCAGTATATGCATATACTAAACTTACTGTGTGCTGGTACACTAAATTTAATTTCATGTTGTGCATGCTTGCTTCCATTACACGGAAAAAATTTATCCGTAAAAAAGTCACGAACTAGTAACTAGGTCTCGGATATGACAAAAATTCATGGGATATTTATGCATATTCGTAAATAACCTACGAACTTTGAGAAAGATTGACGAACTCGATGTGAAAATTCTAAAACGGTTCATCACTTTTTTTTACGTGAATAATTACAAAAATATTACGAGTGATTGGGAAAAGATTCTCAGAGCACTCACGAGCTTGCCTGACAAATCCGAGGACAAATCTAGGAACTCGAAACTAAGTCTCCCTGTACGTGGCCCACGCACACACGCGCGGTGCGTGTGTGCGCTCGTATGTGTGCCTCGAGCTCGTCGGATGAGTGGCTAGAAGTTTTATAATACCTATTTTGTTTGGCCTCGATGGCTGCGCGTGTTTACGCACTCCTGGTTTATGTGTTTAGAAACTGGTGAGTCAGCAGTCTTGAGGGTTCGAATCTTCTGAATTCCGAATTTATAAATTAATATAAAATTAAATCGCACAAATAAAATTTTTCCTCTTTTTATTTCAGTCTGAAATTTTCAGGAACTGTTCGTAGGAAATTCGAACTGTTCGTAAGAAACTTCGAAATTTATCCATATATTTCTCATAGAAATAAGGATTTAATGTTTCATTTTTTTATCTCGTATCCGAGACCTAGCTACAAGTTCGTGACATCTTCACGGATAAATTTTTTCCGTGTACATGTATACTAAATCTAGTACAGATTTTTCTAACAGTGTATAATATTAATACATTTTATTGAAGAGTAAGGAAGCTATGCTAATGCATTATTATTATACCATTAAGCCATTTCCCTTTCGGGGTAGGCGTGAAGAGCCTCACAAAATTGTTATGTATGGTTCCCCACTTGGGCCCATTAGAATCCAAGGTCTTTGTTTCAGGCTTCATTCATTCTATTGTCACTCTGTTTACAAACTATTTGTCGCCACACTTTTCTGTCCTGGCATACTACTCTAGCTTCCTTCACGTCCATGCATTTTTTCATGCAAGCTCTTGTGTTTCTATGGCTTCTTACGTCTCTTCGGATTAATGTCTCATTTACCGATTCTAACCATTCTTTCGGCGGTCTGTACCTGTAGGCATTCTGCCATTTACTTTACCTTTGTACACTTGTTTGGTCAGTCGCTCATCTTTCATTCTTTCAAGATGACCGAACCATCTTAACTGATTTCTTTCCCATATGTCAACTAGTGTCTCTCCTGTACCACATTCTTTGAGGATTGTCTCGTTCCGGACTTTATCCATCAGTGTTTTCCCGCATATTATGCGCAGAGGTCTCATGCCGATCGCGTTAATTTTACTCCTGTCCTTTTCTTGACATGTGCATGTTTCGCTACCGTATAGTACAGTCGGTACGAATATAGAATTATGTATGGCCATTTTAGCTTTTTTTGATATGTATTTATTTGTTAGGATGGACCCTGCTCTACCGATAACCTTTTTACCCTTATTTATGCGCCTATCTAACTCCCCATCTATTTTTCCGTCGCTAGTGAATAGACTACCTAGATATACGTACTTGTCAACTTGTTCTAATCTCTCATCATTTAGGACAATGTTGCACATTGTTTTCTCACTCTTTCCCTCAAACACCATGATTTCTGTTTTATTTACGTTAATTTTGAGTCCCATGTCCCTCATGCTTGTATCAAGTTTATTCAACATTCTTTGCAAGTCCTCGACTGATTCTGCCATAACAATCTTGTCATCTGCGAAAGCTAACCCACGTACCTTAACTGTTTGGAGATCTACACCTTCTTCGTCGAAGAGTGCAGTTCTTAGACACTTATCCATGAATATGATAAATAGCCACGAGGACATAACGCATCCTTCCCTAGTAGAAATGTCCGTGGTATGCCGGAATTCACCACCGGCAGAGTACTGATTCAGTACTGACAGCCAGTACTGACCTCCGGAATCCTGCCAGTACTGGCAGAACGTTGGTCTGAAGACCGAATCAGTACCAGTTCGGTGGTAAATAAAAATTCTTATTTGTTAAAGAAATTCTTATAAATGCTACTAGAATGTTTTCGAAGGATGAAAAATATCAAATCGTGGACAAGATTTTTTTTCACTCAAAAATTAAAGTCCCTACATAAAAAAGCATGTTAAGAGTTCTAGAAAATCAAACTCTAAAAATAAAAATTATTAAAATGTTCTATATATATATATATATATATATATATATATATATATATATAATTTATGGTAAAATATTTTTTAATCCCACTTTCTAAAGATCAAATCAACGCGCGTCAACATAAGAGACCCGTGCGGAAAATGTCTTTTTTAGCCTTATTTGAAAAAAGGCTCGTACCAGGCCCTGATAAGGTTGCCTGATTTAAAAATGTATATAACGGCCCTGATCAGGTCCAAATAAGGCCCGGATAGGCTAGCCTTATTTTTAATTAAGGCAATCTGATAAAAGGCCGTATTTACGACCCTGATCAGGTAAGAATAAGGCCCGGATAGATTGCCCTTTTTATTCAGTAACGCAGATTATTGAAACTTTTCATAATAATGATAATGATTAATAGTCGCTTTCGTAAAAAAAGGAGAAAAACATTAATTCATGTTGATTTTTTTTCATCTAGTATATTAGATTTTTTTACAATAGTTTAACAATAATCTACGGTGCTCAGCTACGTAAAATGCTTGAAATAATAATATTGCAATTTTATCGCATTATTAATCACTATAAATAATAATTAATCAAATTCTGATATCGTAAATTATTTATTATGTATTATGTTGAACAATAATTTTTATTCTAGCTTTAATAAATAAGTTTGTATATTCATATATCTAACTCTCATAATGGTATGAACGATAAACCACGATTCATGGATAAAAGATTTGACATAAAAAGATTTGATTTAAAATTTGAATCTTACCGCCTTGGGCAAAAGTTCGGCTGTGGTGCGCCAGGGCGCGCAACGATTTGCCTCTCTCGCAGTCGAAACGGCGCGCCGAGTGTTTAAGACAGGAGTCGAGGCGTCGAAAATCATACTTACTTGGCATAAATGCTACCGTGATCAACAAGATGGTTACTGCAGGGCGAGGCTCTTCTATTGCACTATGGTCGAGCTGACCCTTGCTGCTGCGAGATATCCGAATGTGGATATCTCGGACGTATAATTTTTGTTAGTCGCGACTGTGTACGCGGGCTGTACGGATACGGTAATGATATTGAGACTTCACATTATATCCCATTAACTCCCTGATTATTCCTACGATATCCCTGGGACAATACAGAACATAATTAGAATCAAATGGGATATCGCGCAATATTCTATTGCTATAAGGAGCTATTTATATGCCAGTAGTGTGCCAGTAGTGTGCCAGTACTGATAGTCAGTACTGAGTCAGTACTGGACAAGCTCCGAAAATCAGTACTGGACAGCGTTACAAGCCAGTACTGGCCCAGCACTGGCCCAGTACTGGGAGTCAGTACTGCCAGACCGGCAGTCAGTACTGGGTCAGTACTGCGCCGTTCGTACATTTCTACTAGGGAATTGTTTCACGCCTTGCGTAATATCGAACCAGTCACTCAGTTTCCCGTTTACCCTTACGCTCGCTTTACTACCTGTATATATTGTTTTTATTGCTTGCAGAAGCCCTCCATTTACTCCGTACTCTTTAAGAACTTCCCAAAGTTTACTTCTATTTACCGTGTCAAATGCTTTTTCTAGGTCAATAAATGCACAGAAAACTTTCTTTCCTACTCTCAAGCTTTTTTCTGTGATCTGTCTTAGGCTAAATATCTGATCTGTACATGATCTTCCTGGCATAAATCCACTTTGGACTTTTGGAAATACGGTTTTTTATAGTAAAACTTTTTTCTTCAATATTATTCAAAGTTGATGCAATAATATAAAAGATTCTTTTGTTCGAGACGAATCGATTGACCTTTAACATTGATACATTTTATTGAAGAGTAAGGAAGCTATGGTAATGCATAATGTTTGAAAACACGGGTTTTTATAGTAAAACCTTTTTTCTTCAAAATAATTCGAAGTTGATGCAAGAATATAAAAGATTCCTTGGTTCGAGACGAATCGATTGACTTACAATATTAGTACATTTTATCAAAGAATAGGGAAGTTATGCTCATTTATAATATTTAAATCATCTGTTTCAAACAGAAAAAATTTTTTCAACGATATAATTCAAAGTTGACGCATGAATAGAAAAGACTTTTTGATAATAAATTTACAAAAAGAATAATTCTGACAATTTTTGTAAAGAAATCATAAAGCTGGAAAAGGGATGGGGTGCGACAGAACTTTCCTTCCCTTTTCCAGCTCAAAAAATTACGATTTCAAATCCAAAATTTGATTTGTTTAATTTGTCATTATATATTAAGAAGTGTTTGTATTATTTTGTAATTTTGTATTTTTTGTAAATTTCTATTTTTAAATTGATCAAAAAGAAGACGTTGGTTTGTCTATTATTGAAAAAAATAACTAATGCTACCTCTATGAGGAAGCAAATACATTTGCTAACGGGAAGAAAAGTGCTCGTGAAATGAGCACGGTTTATATATTTTATTTAAATACAAATAAAGTGGAAACACTCGAGATCGAATTCACAGCTAGTTTAATTCCTTTCAGCACTGTTTTGTTAAATTTTTCACGGTGCATTGAAGGGGATCGATTTTTACTCATATATATTTCCCAGACGGTTTAGGAGACGACCGGAAAAATCAGGTATTCAAGTGAATTACATTTTTTAATCCCGATCAATGCAAGCCTTCTTACTAGGCATTGAGGAGGTGCTAGTGTCAGGGGAGGTTAGAGAATTTCGATATTGGTATTTTGTATCAAAGATATTTTACCTAGATGCGGCAAGGGTCTAGTTAGGCCACATGCCACAAGGGCGGCGCTACCTTCACTTTTGTGGCTTCGGCTTTATTCGGTACTTTTCGGCTAAATTCGGCATTGCCGCTTCGTTTAAAGGGATTGTTTCGACCCCATACCGCAAGGCGGCGCAATAAACGTGGAGCGGGAATAAAAAATTGTTGCATTATTATGAATTATTTATGTATATTAAAGGACTGAAACGGAGTTTTTCCTATTTGAAAATATTTGTAGTACATATAATTTACTCTTATGACTGAGAAAGAAAAAAATATCCTATAATTTAGGGAGTAATAAAAAATTAAGAAGTCATTGAATATAATAATGAATTCAGCATTTTAGTCATTACAAACCTATAAATGATAGGACAATATTACCATTGGACAATAACTTGCACATCCTTTCATTTTTCTCATTAAATATTAGAATTAGAATAAAAAGTATGATGAATAATAAAAAATAATTCAAAATTAGATGCCGAGTACATAAATGAACGTAAAAAAATTTCGAAAATACAAAGTGACGAATAATAAAATTTTAGGGCTTGATTATAACGATACAAAATTTTTAATTTTCGAAAAATAAAAATCCCCAATTTAAAAATATCCGAAATTATAATTTAACGAATTATATAATTTTTTAATTATACCATTTTTAATTATACAATTAACTAAATATTAAATTCCCATACAATTTGCAAATTTTCGAAATTTAAGATTTCACGAAAATAAACAATTAGTTATTAAAGAAGTATTAAATAATAATTATTTATTTTTGTCAATATTAAATTTCGGGAATTAAAAAAATGTGAAGAATTTAATAATTGGACAATAGGATGGGTCGAAAAAAAATACTTTTGGAATTCGAAATCGCTACAACGCGGAAAAGTAGCGTATTCGGGTCCTAAAAAAGTATAATTAATTTGGAATCAGTCGACATGCAGCTTAGTTACCCGCGCTCGAAAAAAAGGTTTCAAAAATTTCTTGTTTGCAGAGTTTTCAAATTTTATTAAGTTTAAATTTTGTTTACATACCTGGAGGTCAAAAAAGTTTTCTCAATTTTTTTTGGACTTCAATCTATCATTTTCTGAGAGATAATTCCTATTTAATTTACCATTGTTTTCGGAAATTTTTTTTAACACGTTTGCAAATAGGAGCCCTGCAAGAAACGTAAAATTCAAAAGTATTGTTTCGCATTCACGATTTGTTTCCGTGAAGTCTGTTATGTGTCAGTTTCGCATTGGAGGTTAGCCGAAAACGTTTAAATGCGATACTTCTTATATAACATTAAATTCCTGAATGCGTTTGAATACGAAAGATGAAAATTTTTGCACGCAATGCTTTTTAATGCGAGACTTCACATTCGTTTTAATGCTTTCTAATGCGACCGAATGAGAGAAAATTTCAGAGCGAAATGAAAACTTTTTAAATCGAGAGTTCGCATTACTTTGAATCCTTTTGAAGGCGAAAGAATGAGACACATTTTTTGAGCGAGGTAAAAACTTTTCAATGCGAAAGTTCGCATATGTTTAAATACTTTTAAATGCGATAGAATGAGACGAAATTTTTTATCGAATGAAAACTTTTTAATGCGAGAGTTCGTACTGGTTTGAATACTTTTAAATACGAATTAATGATTGAAATGTTTCGGTTGAGTGAAAACTTTTTAATACGAAAGTTCGCATTAGTTTTAATTATTTTAAATGCGATCGAATGAGAAGAATATTGTGCGTGAATTGAAAACTTTTTAATGCGAAATGTCGCATTGGTTTAAAATTTGCAAATTCCAGAAGTTATTGGAATACTTTTGAATGCGTAACCGTGGATTAAAATTTTATTCAATATTTTATAAAGTGTTTATTTATTTATTAATATTTATATATTTATTTTACATTATTTTAAAAAAGTTTTACAATAAACAGGAACCGCTTGATTACTTTTATACTTTCAAATGCGGAAGACCGAAGATCCACAACTGCCATCTCGCATTCGGCGTCTTGAAGTTTAATGCGAACCAATACTTTGTAATGCGAATCATCGACACTGCCGTTTCGCATTCAGCGTGATGAAGTGTAATGCGAACCAGTATACGAACTAATACTTTTAAAATCTTTTTTTCGGAACAGAAAACAGAATTGAATCGCATTCAAAATGTCAATACATTTTAGTACTTTTCAATGCGACGTTTTTTGCAGGGAGGAGAATTATTTGAGGTACATGAAAACTTTTTAGTGACAAAATGCATTAGAAAAAAAATCCCCAAGACCCAGGAATCGAAATTGGCAATACAGCGAATTTCTAAAATTTTAATTCTGGTATTTTGGGATCTTATCTCCATAACCTGTAGTTGAAACATTTTTGTGAGCATGTGTGTGTTTCTTACACATAGAAATACACTAGAAAAGAAATCCACAAGACCCAGGAATCGAAATTAGCAATATAGCGAATGTTTAAATTTTGGATTTTGGTATTTGGTATTTTATGAACTTATCTTTATAGCTTGTAGTTTAAACATTTTTCTGAACATGTGTGGGTTTTTTAAACATATAAATACACAAGAAAAAATCGGCAAGACCCAGGAATCGAAATTGGAATGACGGCAAATTTGAATGAATGGTACAAAATATCTTTGTTTGTATCAACCCTGTTTTTTAAATAACGCGCCTTATAAGTTAAATGGTGTTAGGAGTGGGGAAAATTAGAAGTTCAAGGGGATGAAAAGTGGGCTAACATCGTAACATCACTGATTTTCTGATCACTATCTCGTCACTGCTACATATTACCAAAGATATTTCTTTGATATTACCAAAGATATTTATTATATCAGAGATATAATAATCTCTGATTATATGTTTAATGTTTACTATTAATCTGTGTTTGGTGTCCGTTTGCATCGGGCAAGTCGGGTGATTTCCAAAAAATTGATGAAAGAGAATTTTCTTGTGTTGATCAAACATAACTTTATAAAAGGCATATCGCCTCAGGAGACTAAACTGAAGCTTGGTCAACAT
Source organism: Andricus curvator (assembly GCA_932195095.1). Classification (NCBI taxonomy): domain Eukaryota; kingdom Metazoa; phylum Arthropoda; class Insecta; order Hymenoptera; family Cynipidae; genus Andricus; species Andricus curvator. The sequence goes on from CAKNYM010050691.1 coordinate 192,642, forward strand.
TATGGCGAATCTCCTTCGAATTTTCGATTAGAACGGTTTATAAGTGGTTTCCAAATTTTCGGAGTAAACATGACGATGGACGTTCTGGACGCGACCTGTTGAGGCCACTACTCCAAAAATGATTGATAAAGTCCACGATACGGCAATAATATGTTTGAAGACTGAAACTGAGTGAGATTGCTAGTGCTGTGATCATCTCACAGGAACGAGTACATCATATTTTGCATCAAATTTTAAGTGTATGCGAGAATGTTATCCGCATGATAGGTGCGGTAGACTCAGCCTCAAAATAAAGGTTATGTCATAAAGGAAAGTACCTATAGGTAGAAACGCTTGTCATTCTTGTCAACATTTGATTATTGGGAAAGAAAAATTTACAAGTCAACAATGACTTTCTGTTCTCTCTTTAACTAGCGCGTTTAGGTAAGTAATTACGTCAACACAGTGCATTTTTCCAAGGTTTCCCACTATCAACCGTCTGCGATTATCAGTCTCCGATTGTTCACAAACAGTCAAACATGTACAAGAAAAATTCTAGAGATAAAGAAAATTTAAACCAGTTACAGTAAAATTCAGTGGTATTTTGTAAATTTCTCTAAATGTTTTAAGAATTTAAGTGAACTTAAAAAATTGTACCTCAGTTTTTAAAAGTGATTAGAAATTTGTTTTTAAATTTAATTCAGCAGGCGAGTAAAAAATCACTTTTGAACTGATAATGGTCTTGTTCGACGTTTATTATATATTGATTCTGAATTCATAATTATTGTTGACGCCTAAAATATGTTAATCTGAAGGTGGAATTTAAGATCAAGAATTAAGTGAATTTACAAAAATGAAGAGTGAAAATAATATTCTGAGTGGTCCTCCTTTCCAACAAAAATGGGATTACAAATCTGTAGCGGAATATTTTTTGGAAAAAATAGAAAAAAGTGGATCCGCACCTGCATTGGTAAGAATTTTTAATTAATGTAACCTAATTTTACTTAATGTAACTTTTTTGAAATTTAGTCCAGGCGGCATACTTAAATTTGACACTGGGTGCCAAACATTTTTTCATAAAATTTTTGTTTCAAAACAAATGGTGGATTTTTTTTAATGTCGTTTTTTTCAAACTTTTTTTGATTCTAGCAAAGCTGCTTTGATATAAGGAGATGAATAAAAATAAAAATAGTTTATTTCATTATATATATAATATATAATAATAATATTATTAATATTACTCTTTTGATATCAGCCGGAAAATTTTAAAAATCTTGAAAATTATAAAAATGGCCACGTTTTTTCTGGAAAATAAAATTTTTTTACTTTTTAAATATACGTTATACGAACAAATGTTTTAGAGGGGGTTTTGTAATGGCAGTTTTTTCTTTCTGCCACTTAAATTGCTTTAAATACGTAATTCGAACGCCTTTTTTAATGATATTGTAAATAGAAAAAAGGCACCTTAAACTTTTATCACATTATTTGTGCAAAATTTTCTAAAATTATTGTTTTCTTTGAATAACGAAAAAAAAAGTTATTGAATCTAAAATAAACTTTGTAGATAATGCAAATGTCACTCCTTAAACATTTTGCACAAATAATGCGATACAAAATTAAAGTGCCTTTTTATTTACATTATCTTTAAAAAGACGTGTAAGCATTGACGTGAAACATTTTTTCGTATCTCTCATATTTTTTGAAAAAAAATTAAATTTTGGATTCTTAGAAAAATCGACCCCATTTTTTCAATTTTCATGATTTTTCAAATTAACCGGAAAATTACGAAAGAGTGTGAACATCCACGATATAATCAAAAAATAAAAGTAAAAATCTTAAAATGTTAAAAAAATACAGCATTAAAAAAAATCCGCCATTAAAATCAAAAATTTGAAAATAATGTTGGCACCAGGTTTTAAACATTTTTTAATGACAAAAGAAATTTCATACTTTACGCGCCAAAGAAGCCTGGTGAGTGAAAAAGGAACCTGGTGAGTGAAAAAGGAACCTGGGCAAACAACAATTTTAAAAAAGTCACGGAATTTTATTGGTCAGGGAGAAGTCAGGGATTTAACAAAAAAAATCTTTTAAAAGTCAGGGAAAATAATGAATTGGTCAGGGCTAAATGAGGGAATTTTAAAATTTATTTGCCTTGTATTTATATTTCTTTTTTTGCAGTTGCTTCCTCCTGAAGATAATCTTTTTAGTTACAAATTTTATTATTTGTTTGAAAATTCAACAATTTTGTTAAAAAGTCATACTTTTTGGTTGAAAATTCAAATATTTTCGCAGAAAATTAACTTTTTGAATAAAATTCATATTTTGGTGTTGAAAAGTCAATTGAAATCTTTTTTGGAAAAAACTGAACAATATTAAAAAAAAATGTTTGTTAAAAAATTAATCTGTTTTAGTAGACATTTCATCTTGCCTGGATAAAAACACAACTGTTTGGTTGAAAATTTGTCTTTTTAATTTAAAAATTAATTTGTTTAAGTAGAAATTTAATCTTTCTTCGATAAAAATGCAACTATTTGTTCGAAAATGCAACAATTTTGTTTAAAAGTCATCTTTTTTAGTTGACAAATTCAACCGTTTTGTTGAAAAATCGACTTTTTTGGTTGAAAATTCAAGTAAATTTAATTCTTGTATAAAACTCATATTGTGATATTGACAAGTCAAACTAAAATCTCTTTTGGATTAAAATTGAACTATTTTTGTGAAAAAAATTTTTTTTTATTTGAAAATTCATCTATTTTAGTAGAAATTGCATCTTTCTTTGATAAATATGCAATTGTTTGGTTGAAAATTCAACTATTTCAAAAAAATATTTACTTTTTGTTTAAAATTCATATTTTGGTGTTGAAATGTCAACTGAAGTCTTTTTTGGATGAAAATTCAACTTTTTTTTTTCAAGACTTGTCTTTTTAATTTAAAAATTCATCTATTTTAGTAGAAATGGTATCTTTCTTTCATAAAAATGCAACCGTTTGGTTGAAAATTCAACAATTTGGTTATAAAGTGAATGAATAAATTGACAATTTAACTTGTCCAATTTTCGAGATATTTTTATTATTTTATCTGTCCAAATCTATTATTGACACAAAATCAATGAATTTTGGTTGAAAATTCAAGTGTTTTGTTGAAAATTCAACTATTTTATAGAAAATTTACTTTTTGTCTAAAATTCATATTTTGTTGCTGAAAAGTTATGTGAAATATTTTTTGGATGAAAATTCAACTATTTTTTTTTAAATTTATCTTTTTGATTCAAAACTTCATATGCTTTAGTAGAAATTTCACCTTTCTTGGATAAAAATGCAACAATTTTGTTTAAAAGTCCTCCTTTTTGGTTGAAAATTTAACTGCCTTGTTGAAAATTCAACTATTTCGTAGAAAATTTACGTTTTGTTTAAAATTCACATTTTGGTGTTGAAAAGTCAATTGAAATCTTTTTTGAAGAAAACTTAACTATCTTTTTAACAAAAATTTTTGTTAAAAAGTTAATCTGTTTTATCAGACATTTCATCTTGCTTGAATAAAAACACAACTGTTTGGTTGAAAATTAATTTTCTTTGCTTGATGATTCAACTATTGTGTTTGAAAATTTTGATTTAAACTACTTTGTTAAAAAATCATTTTTTTTTTGAAGATTCATATTTTTAGTCGAAAATTCATCTCTTTGGTTGAAAGTTTTACTATTTTTTTGAAGACTAATGTTTTTTAATTGAAATTTCAACTGCATGGGTAAAAGTTGAACTACTTTGTTGACAGTTTTTTAAAAGTATATCTCGTTTGTTGAAAATTTATATATTTTGTTGAAAATTAATTGTTTTTGCTGAAAATTCATATTTTCTGGTTGAAAATTCAATTTTTGTACAGAAAATTCGTCTTTTGGCTTGAAGGTTCAACATTTTACATGACATTTTTTTTTCTTTCATGACTGAAAAATCGTTTTTTGTTGAAAATTCGTATTTAAGGTGTTAGCATTTTTTAAGATGAAATTTCATTTTTTTTTGTTGAAATATCAATTATTACACTTTTTTATTGAGAATTCATCTTTTTAGATTGAAAATTCAATTACTTTGTTGAAAATTCAAGTATTTTGTTAAAAAGTCATCTTTTATGGTAGAAAAGCCATTTTTTGTTTAAAACAAATAAATATATTTGAAAATTTTTTATTTGTATCTAAAATATTGTTTTATTCCGTTTATAAAAGATCCTATGTTAAAAACATTACAAGATTAAAATGCTGGTGTTTGAATATTAATAGTCAGGGAAAATGAAAAATTGGTCTAGGAAAAATCAGGGAATTTTGAAAATTAAGTTTTCGGCCAACCTGCCTAATTCTACCAGCAATAACTAGCAAAACAGCAAAATGCAATCCATCTTTATGTCTTTCCCATAATGTGTTTGACAAAGTGAAACATAACTTTAAATTTAATTAATAATGGACATTACTTATACTTATGTCTTTTAAACATTTTAAATTGTTCTTTTGATTTAACTCTTGAAAGAATTTTGATGGTTCTAATCATTTTTGTATTGAATATTCTTAAATTAACTACCTTTTTATTTGTAATTATTTTCTTTTTTTATATTTTTTAAAGCATTTATTTAAATTTAAAAATATTTGTTTACAGATAAGCATAGAAACAGGGGAGCAATTGACCCATAGGCAGATTCTGGAAAAAAGTCAAAAGCTATCTATAAGCCTAAAGAAATTGGGTTTGAAATTAAATGACCGAATTGGAATTTGTAGCGAGAATAATTTAAATTTCGGAATTGCAATTTTCTCTAGCATTTTCTTGGGAACTACAATATGTCCTTTCAATCCAATCTACACCGAAAGTGAATTAATTCACACAATGACAATTTCAAAGCCAAAATACATTTTCGTATCAATTTCTTGTTTGCCAAAGATGCAAAGAATATTGAGGAATTCGTCCTGGTCTCCAAAATTAATTCTTCTCTACCCAGAGGCTTCCAATTCCGAAATTCCGAATCTTCCAGATTTAATTTCAAGGATTTCAGACTCGGAATTGAGAAATTTCCAGTTGCCCGACATTGACAAGGAAAATCATGTTTTATTAATTGCGTGTTCATCGGGAACCACAGGACTTCCAAAAGGAGTGATGCTGACTGACAAAAATGTTTTGGCCCAACTACGACATTATAATGAAATGGAAGATTTTATGAATCGAAATTCCAGTACTTTGGGCATGCTGCCATTGTTCCATGCCTATGGATTTTTTATGTTCTTCTTCGTTATGTCATTTGGAGCGAAGTCGATCGTCTTTTCTAAATTTGATGAACGTCTTTTTTTGGAAGCTGTGGAAAAATATAGAATTGATACTTTGAATTTGGTACCACCACTGATGGTCTTCTTGGCTAAGAGTCCGATGGTGGATAATTATGATTTGTCCTGTGTGAAAAAAATGGCGTGAGTAAAAAATATTTCAATTTTATAAGACAATATTAGAATAGAAGTTTTTTATGTTCTGAATTTTTTCAGATGCGGTGCAGCTCCATTGTCGAAAGAAATTGAAGAGGCTGTTAAAAAAAGATTTAATGTCCCTTTCATCAGGAGTGGATATGGAATGACTGAAACTACTTTAAGTGTTATATCTTCTCCAGACGTTCATAAAGTTAGTAGTGTTGGAACTTTACTACGAGGTGTAAAAGGTAATTTGAAAAATTGGGATGAATGATAAATACTGATAATTTTATCTTAACGTCCTCAAAGTTCAAACTAAAAATTGTTTAATATCTTAGGTAACAAAATAAATAAATTTTCCACAAAATAGTTGAATTTTCAACCTACACAGATAAATTCTCAATATAGAATGTAAAAGTTGATATTTCAACCCCGAAAAAATAAAATTTCTATCAAAAGAGATAAATATTCAACAAAATTGATTAATTTTCAAACAAATAGTTGAATTTTCAAACAAATAGCTGAATTTTCAAGTAAAAAAGATCAATTTTCAACCAAACATGGACGAGTTAAATTGTCAATTAAAAAAACTAATTTTCAACAAAACAAAACACAGATTTTCAACGAAAAAGTGAAATTTTCAATCAAAGACATGAATTTTCAACTAGAATGATGAATTTTCTATCCAAAAAGACGAATTTTCAACAAATAATAAAGATGGATGTTCAACCTGAAAATAAGTTTCAACAAAACAGTTGAATTTTCTACCAAACTGTTGCGTTTTGAACCAAAAAAGACTAATTTTCAACAAATAGTTCAATTTTCAATACCAAAATATGAATTTTCATCAAATAATTAAATTTTCAACAAAGTAGTTGAATTTGCAACAAAATAATTAAATTTCCAACAAAGTAATATAAATTTATAAGTAAATGATGATTTTTCCAACCAAAAAGACGAATTTTTAACAAACCAGATGGATGTGCAACCTGAAAATATAAAGTTTCAACAAAACAGTTTATTTTCAATCAAACAGTTGAAGTTTCAACAAACTAATTACATTTTCAACAAAATAGTTGAATTTTTAACCTACACAGATAAATTCTCAACAAAAAATGTAAAAATTGATATTTTAACCCAGTAAAAAATGAAATTTCTACCAAAAGAGATAAATATTCAACAAAATTCGAGAATTTACAAACAAATAATTAAATTTTCAGTAACAAAAAACTCATTTTTAACAGCAAAATCGCATTTTTAACAAAATAGTCAAATTTTTAACCAAAGAGATGGATTTTCAAACAAATAGCTAAATTTTCAAGTAAAAAAGATAAATTTTCAACCAAAAATAGACAAGTTAAATTTTCAATTAAAAAAAATAATTTTCAACAAAACAAAAATTTTCAACGAAAAAGTCAAATTTTCAATCAAAGACATGAATATTCAACTAGAATGATGAATTTCCTATCCAAAAATACAAATTTTCAACAAATAATAAAGATGGATGTTCAACCAGAAAATATGATGTTTCAAACAAAACAGTTGAATTTTCAACCAAACAGTTGCTTTTTGAACTAAAAACGACTAATTTTCAAAAAAATAGTTGAATTTTCAACCAAAAAAGATTAATTTTCAATCAAACAGTTGAATTTTGAACAAACTAATTACATTTTCAACAAAATAGTTGAATTTTTAACCTACACAGATAAATTCTCAACAAAAAATGTAAAATTTGATATTTCAGCCCAGTAAAAAATCAAATTTCTATCAAAAGAGATAAATATTCAACAAAATTCGAAAATTTTCAAACAAATAATTAAATTTTCAGTAAAAAACTAATTTTTAACAAAATAGTCAAATTTCTAACCAACGAGATGAATTTTCAACTAAAATTATGAATGTTCCAACCAAAAAGACGAATTTTCTACAAAACAGATGGATGTACAACCTGAAAATATAAAGCTTTAACAAAACAGTTAATTTGTAACCAAACCGTTAAATTTTTAATAAAATAATTACATTTTCAATAAAATAGTTGAATTTTTAACCTACACAGATAAATTCTGTACAAAAAATGTAAAAGTTGATATTTCAACCCAGTAAAAAATCAAACTTCTACCAAAAAAGATAAATATTCAACAAAATTCGAGAATTTTCAAACAAATAATTAAATTTTCAGTAAAAAAAAAACTAATTTTTAACAACAAAATAGTCAAATTTTTAACCAAAGAGATGAATTTTCAACTAAAATGATGAATGTTCCAACCAAAAAGACGAATTTTATACAAAACAGATGGATGTACAACCTGAAAATATAAAGCTTTAACACAACAGTTAATTTGTAACCAAACAGTTAAATTTTTAACAAAATAATTACATTTTCAACAAATTAGTTGAATTTTTAAGCTACACAGATAAATTCTCATCAAAAAATGTAAAAGCTGATATTTCACCAAAAAAAAATCGAATTTTTACCAAAAGAAATCTATATTCAATAAAATTAATGAATTTTCAAACAAAAGATCAGATTTCAACCAAAAATGAAAGTCAAATTTTCAACCAAAGACATGGATTTTCAACTAAAATTATGAATTTTATATCCAAAAAGACGAATTTTTAATAAGTAAGGATGGATGTTCAACCTGAAAATATGATGTTTCAACAAAACAGTTGAATTTTCAACCAAACAGTTGCGTTTTGAACCAAAAAAGAGGAAATTTCAAACCAAGATTAGTTTTCTACTAAAAAATACTAATTTTCAACAAAATAGTTCAATTTTCAATCAAAAAGATGAACCTTTAACCAAAAAAATAAATTTTTAACAAAGTAGTTCAACTTTTACCCCAGTATTTTAATTTTTAATTTAAAAAGATCAATTAAAAAAAAATAGTTAAACTTTCAATCAAAGAGATGAATTAATTTTCAACCAAAAAAAGCGAATTTTCAACCAGAGATTAATTTTCAACCAAAATGATGGATCTTCAACAGACAAAAAATATTTGTTAACAAAGTGGTTCAACCTTCAACCAAATAGTTCAATTTTCAAACAAAAAATATTAACTTTTTAACGATTAATGTACTATTTCAACTAAAAAAAATTAATTTTAAGTAAAAAAACAGTTGAATTCAAGCAAAATATGAATTTTCAATCAAATAATAAATTTTTTAACTAAAAATATAATCGTCAGGAGGAATTAACT
>CAKNYM010050691.1:201354-211356 GCA_932195095.1 Andricus curvator
ATGTTTATTATATATTATTTATTTTATTATATATTTATTTATTATATTAGAATAAAAGTAAGAATTTAATTTAATTAAAAATAATGATTAAATGGTAAATAAAATTTTTAATTTATTATATAAATAAATTTGAATATCAAGCTAATGAATTAAGCAAATATTAATATTATCCTTGACAGTTATTTAAAGTGCCTCTTATAGAAATTCCCTGACTTTTCCCTGATTTTCAGGTTTTCCCTGTCCTTCGTCCACCCTGATTTGTTGATTTTAAACATTGTTTTTACTGTAAAAGAATGAAATTATCTTTAGTGGGAAAATTAATTAATTATTAATTAATTGTTGTCGAGCCTTTATGAAAATGATTTTTTTAAGCCCTACAAACGTTAGTTATTCAAAATTACTTTTTGGGATAGACAAAATAATTAAATTGATTTTTGGAAAAGGAATTTTCGATTTATTTTTTTTATTGTATTTATGTTATTTATTTTTTAATCAATTAATAAAAAAAAAATATATGAAAAATATTTTTCAGCTAAGGTTGTGCCATTAGAAGGAAATTCAGGAGAAAATTTGGGACCAAATTGTGAGGGCGAATTGTGTTTTAAAGGAGACATTGTAATGAAAGGATACTGCGAAAATGAAGAAGCTACAAAAGCCATGATAGACGAAGATGGTTTTCTACATACTGGAGACGTTGGATATTATGATGAAGATGAATATTTTTTCATCGTCGACAGAGTGAAAGAGCTTATCAAATACAAAGGTTTTCAAGTTCCACCAGCGGAATTGGAAGCAATTTTATTAACCCATCCGAAACTCAGAGATGCTGCAGTTGTTGGATTACCAGACGAAATTGCTGGAGAATTGCCTCTCGCTTTTGTAGTGAAACAGCCTGGAATCGAAATAAAAGCTGAAGAAATTATTAAATACGTTAATGGTAAAATCAGTCATTCCAAAAAATTTAGATTCTATAAATTATATTTGAATACAAGACAATGATGTTGTTGATTTTTTAATCCGTATCAAACATACGAATTTTTTCTTTAAATTTAAATCTTAATTATCCAAGTTCAATTCGAAGGCGTCCAAAAATCGGATTGTTTTCGAATTTGAAGGTGATTAAAGTTTTAATGCCATCCAGTTTAAAGATGATACAATATTTAATTTGAAAAAAATGTCAACATTTTTCTTCCTAGAAATTTCAATTCAAATATTTTTTCCATGCATATTAATTTTTTAATTATTACATTAACATTCAAGTTAAAAATTTTCAATGCAATTTTGAAGTTCAATTTAAAAAAAATTCAAGGTTTTAATCTAAAAATTCAAAATTGTTCGAATTATTAATTATTTTAGGGCGCTGGAAGGGGGGGGGGGGAGCATAATGTGACATCACACATAGAAAATATAAATTTGAATAACAATGTTTTGAAATGCTTGAAAAAATGGAAATCAGTGATTTTATTTTACAAGTAATTTACAAAGCAATTAAATCCAAATTTTGCTCGATACTTTTTTTTCTTCAAATAATTAAAACGTTTACAAACTATCCAAAATTAATAAACAATAAAGAACAGCCGAGTGCAGAAACGCTTTAAATAATACTTTTTATCTCAGTTTTTAATTTGAAATAACACTTCCTGAACAAAAATTTAAAATATGTGAAATAAATAATTGAATTTGAGTTATTTCCAAAAGCGCTGAATTCTTTTTTTCATTAACTATTTAAAAAGATTAAAAACTATCAAAAGGTAATAGACAATAAAGAAAAGTCGAGTGCAAAACTACATTAATAACCTTAATGACAAAAAACGATTTTCTGTTGTACAAAAATTTCCATAAAACGCACAGTTTTCAATTGACCCAATTCTTTTATATTACTTTTTAAATCAATTTTAAATGTGGAATAACATTTCCTGAACAATAACTAAAAATATATAAAGCAATTAAATGATTTTTACTAATTTCAAAAGGGGCTTGATAAATTCTTTAAATATTTAAACCGTTTAAATGAAAATCTAACTATCCCATTTTTGGTAGAAATTTGGCCGTTTTTAGTTGAAAATTCAACTATTAAATTTTTCATTGAGAATTCATCTTTTTTGGTTTGAGAATTCAGCTACTTGTTAGTTAAAAATTAATTTTATTGGTTTAAGATCCATCTTTTTATTTGAGAATTCATCAGATTGATTAAAAATTTAACTATTTTGTAAATTTCGTTTTTTTTTTGTTTGGAAATTAATTTTTTTACTAAAAACTTAACTATTCGATTTTTGGTTTAAAATTGATAGTTTTCAATTGAAAGTTCAACTATTTGGTTAAAAATAGATGTATTTTGTTGTAAATTTGTCTTTTATTGTAGTAAATTAATCTTCTCAATTGATAATTCAACTAATTCAATTTGAACTACTTTGTTAAAAATCCATTTTATTAGTTAAAGATCCATCCTTTGGTTGAAAATGAACTTTTTTGTTGTCTATTTACATTTTCGGGTTAAAAATTCAACTGTTTTGTTGAAAATTCAATTATTTTGGTAGAAAATTCAACTATTTGGTTGAAAATTCATATTTTTGGGCAGAAAATTCGCCTAGAGAATTCGCCTTTTTGGCTTGAAAATTCTACAGTTTGGTTTACATTTTTTTTCTCTCGAATGAAAAATCTTTCTTGGTTGAAAATCGATCTTTTTTGACAGAAATTTGATCTTTTTTGGTTAAAAGTTTAGTTAAAAATTAATTTTTTTGGTTGGCGATCTAACTAGTTTATTTGAAAATTCGTGTTTATTAGTTAAATTCAACTGATTTTGATTAAGAATTAAAATCTTCTTTGGTTGCAATATCAAATATTACGTTTTTTGTTGAGAATTAATATGTTTTTATTGAAAATTTATTTACTTGGTTCAAAGTTGAACTTCTTTGTTAAAAATTAATTTTTTTTTGTTGAAGATTCATAATGTTAGTTTAAAAGTTAACTATTTCGTAAAATTTAATTATTTGGTTATAAAATTCAACTATTTTGTTAAAAAGTCATCTATTGTGGTCGAAAATTTTTTTTTTTTTTAATTCGTCAAATATTCAAAATGTCAGGACAATTTCGCAATTAAATATTTCAATATTTCATAATAAAAGCCTTGCTAGTCAGTTTTGAATTTAATAATTTTAGACGTAAATATACAGCAATTTCGAATTAAAAAGCTTAAAATTGTACCATTTCAAAAATTGGAATCATATTACAGCTATCTTGTTTTGTATTATTTTATTTTTAATTTAATATCTTAAAATTGTCAGATTTTTAGTTAAAGATTTAAACAAATAAATAATTTCAAATTGAAAAATATTTGATTAGAAAATGTCAAGAATGTATAATAATTCTAAAGGAAGATTTGAAATAAAAAAATAAAAAATTGAGTTTGAAATAAAACAAGAATAAAATTAATCTGAAATTGATACATCAGTAATGGAATAATTTCTGTAATTTTAAATGGTTACAATTTTAGAGTTCTGAATTTTCATGTTGAACGCTAAAGTTTTTATTTTTCCCTTTCATAGGTTTTAATTTGTAATTAAAATTGATTTGGTTGAATTTTGGAAAGTATAATTAGCAATAAGTTATTGTTTTCTTTTTACGATTTAAATTTACTCAAAAGAATTAAAATTTTTAAGGATTTGAGTATAAAAAAGTGTTAATATCACAATTTTTGGTAATTAGAATTTTTGTTCAGAGTAGACATTTTTTCATTGTTAGTGTTTCCCATTTAAAATTAATATTTATTTTTAACGTTTTTTTTTATTTATTCAATTCATTTTTTATTTTAGAAAAATTGGTCTTACCAGCTTTAATGTTAAATTATAATTTTGTTATGTAATAATAATAATTTAAAATTCTAGAATTTCAGAAGCTTTGACTTTGAAAGATTCAATTTAGTTTCAAATTTCAAATTGTCAAATTTTAATTGCTCTCAATTTAAAATAATTCAAATTTAAAAGTTTTGAATTTTTTAATTTTGAACGCTTTTAATTATAAATAATACAATTTGAATTCTTCTGAATTTTAAATGATCTAATTTCCAAAATTCGAATCTTAAAATATTCAATTTTTAACGTTTTGACATTTTCGAAATTTTAATCTGAAATCATTAAATTTCGTGATTCTTCAATTAGAAAAAAAGTTTAATTTTTAGCGCTTCAAAAATCAACTTTTTTCTAACAAAAATATAATATATTTTGTATAATATATAATTTATAATATATTTTCGCTTGAAATCTTAAACGTCTCATATTAAATTCAATATGGTACTTTTATATTAATTTTTTTAAGAAGAATATATATTAATATTATAAGTAATAAAATTTTAGATTTAAATGCGTTCGCCTGTAAATTATGAAAACTTTAAAATTAATATACCAACTAGATTTTTAAATAAGCGGTGAGACTTAAAAAACATCCTTCAAATAATAAGGTGGATTCAATTTTCAAAGCAAAATTATTGCTTGTTAATTTTAAATCCATCTAAATCAAAAATTAATTCACATGTCAATTTCAACATTCAAACATTTTAAGTCAGCAAATTCAGGGATTTTATTATTTTTGAATCCTTGAAAAATTAAAATTATTTTTGCAGAGAGAAGAATTTAAAGGCGCCGAAAAAATTAAAAACCTTCAATTTCCATTTAATCATTTTTTTCATTGGGCTTGAATTTCCGATTTTTAGTAAAATAATAATTTTATTTGTTGCAGAACGCGTTTCGTCCCAAAAACGACTCAGAGGTGGAGTTCGATTTATTGAGGCAATTCCTAAAAATCCTTCAGGAAAAATTCTTCGAAGAGAATTGCGTAATATATTGAAATCAAATTTGTAACGCTTTAATGCGATTTAGGACAGAAATTGTAGTTTATAGGTACAAATTAGTGTCTTCGAGTTTTAATCATGCCCATGTGTTCAAATTAAAAGTAGTATTAGAGTAAGAAGTTTAATGAACATAATGCCGTATAGTTATAATATTTTTAACTAAAATAATGTGAACTGTGGAAAAATGGAAAATAATTAAATTCGAATATTTAAAATTTTCGTTTCAGATTTCTTCTCACATTCCAAACTTACATCAGTTGAAAAACCTGTACATCTTTGAATATTAAAAATATGTTTACTGTAAGAAAGTTTCAAAAAGTGATCATTAAATACAAATAAGAATTTAAAAATTAACCGTTTTACCTAAGTTTTTCACTTTGCGAAAAGTTTATATATTATCTTTCCGTTAACTCATTCTTTTATCATTTTTACGAACCGTTTAAATTATTATTAATGCAGCAAAGAAGAAATTATCCGGTAAAAGTGTGACGAGGATATTTTTTGAAAGTGAAATCAAAATTAAAACCTGCTTTGGTATGAATCTCAATTGTCCTTGACTTTCTCAAATCTACAAAAATTTGTTTCTGTAATTATATTTATAATTTATGTAACAATTTACATAATTTTAGATTTTCTAGATTGGAAAAAATATTTTTAGCGGACCGCGATTGGTAAAAAAATGGACATACAAATCTGCTGGGCGATATTTTTTGGAAACGATATTTAGAGTTTTGATTTGGTTCTAAGCTTAAATAATAATATTAAATAATTTTTTTTCAGATAAATATGGAAACAGACGATGATTTAACTCGCACTGACATTTTAGAAAAAAGTTTAATTATTATCGATAAGCCTTTTTAAAATAGGTTTAAAAATAAATTATCGGATCGGAATATGCAGCGAAAGTAATGCAAATTATGGAGTTGCAATTTTGTTGCAAATTTGTCTCCAAAATTAATTTTACTTTATCCAGACGCTTCCAATTCGGAAATTCCTGTCGCCTTTGTATTTAAACAACCAAGAGTCGAAATAAGAGCTGAAGAAATTATTAAATACGTTAATAGTAAAATCGATCACTACTAAAAAATAATCATCAGAAAAATTTGAATATAACGAAATTATTATTTCTGTCTTTAGAATCCCAATTCAGAGTTCTCAAGAATTTTTACTAGATAATTAATATTAATCAAATTAATTAATTTTACAATCAAATTCTTTAAAAAATTATTAAATTGAAATATTATTTTTAATTTTTAAGAAGTTTGGTTGATTTTTTAATTATTCAAGAATATACTAATATTATAATTCCCAATTGAAATTTCAAGGACTTCAAGCTAGTAAATAAAAAATTTGCAGCCGTCGAATTCCGAAGAAAACGAAATTTTAATGCTTTCATTTTTAGAAAAAGCCGAAAATTAAAAATCATAATTTAAATTTAAGAAACTAGGTCAGGATGAAAAATTTAAAGGATTCTAATTTTAAAAGCGCCGTCATTTGAAAGAAAAATGTTTTATTTTAAAGTTTTCCAAACTTACAAGCAAAATGGATACAAATTTCAAATACATCGAATTTGAAGGAAAACCCAAATTTAAAAGCCTACACTTTTGAAGACGAATACAATTTTATAGAAATAATATTTTTTTACTAAATCATTCCCAATTCTAACAAAAAAAATAAAACGTATATATATATTTTTTATTTTATCGGTGACTCAACTCTCTGAATCTCAATTAGTGATTTTTTTAATTCTCAGAGAAAATTTATTAATTTATTTAGTAATTTAATTTTTAAATAATTAATTTGAAAGAAATTGAATTAATGGAATTTCACTGAGAAGCATGCAAATAAAATTTTTTTTCTGATTCGAATTGAAAAGTAGTTCAAAGTTCACCGCCACGAATGGACGTACTCTGAAAAAAAAATTTCATCATAAGCAAAAGATTACAATTCTGAATCTCTAGAAATTTCAGTACAAAAAAAATGATTCTGGATTTTTTTGTTTAGATCGAGTTTCACCACAATTTCACAATATTCACAATATTTTGTGATTTTATATAATAATATAATACTAACATAATATAAAAAATAATAAAATAAATATTATATATAATATAATAAAATAAAAAATATAATATATAATGAATATATTAGATTATTAATTTATTATGTGAATTTATCAACTGTGAACTAAACTGTTAAATAAATATTTTCCATAGCTAATTCATCGAATTTTAATTCTGTGGCTTCAATTATATAAATATCAATTATCTAATTAGAGTTTAATCTACTAACTTTTCAATAAAAAAAGCTTTCAAATTATTTAAAAAAAAGACACTCAAGGAGATTAATTGTCGAAGATTACTTTTTTTATTTCAGCAACAACACAAACTGTATTTAAAAACTAACAAGTGTAATTTACGGTTGCTTCAAAGTCGAAATTGAATTTGGTCTGAGTTATAATTAATAATGAAACAAAATAAAAAATACTCTTGGTTATGAAATTCATGGACTGATGCAATTAACATAACAGGTTTTTTTTCAAAATATTCAGTAAAACAAATTTAAGAAAAATTGTAATGTATGAAAAAAATCCTTTAAAAATAGTTAATCAAAAACAATAGAAATATTTTTAACAATAATTAATCACCAAATCATAAAAATAGTTAAATAAAAAATACCAGCTGAATTTTGATAATTAGAGGATTATGAATGAAGCACTACAGAAATATTTCTGCAATAAAAAATGTATATTATGCAAAGCGATAAAAAAGACAAAATCAAGAAAGAAATGTTTCTAAATTAAAATTTGCAACTACACTTTTTGGTTTATCAAAAAGCACAAAGAAGGAAAAAACAAATTAAGAATTTTTAGTGTATGTATTTTGAGATTATCAGCAAGCTTGCGTATTTTTGTGTGATCTGTGACACATGATGATTTTGTGAAGCTCTTCGTCTGGGGTGATTGCTAGAGAGATTGATCAGCGACTTGGGTCTTAGCAGTGTTGTAGAACGAACGTGTTATTTATAAATAAGCAACACGGGAATTCTAGATTAATCTAAAAATCTTTATCCCCCCCCCCCCCCCCAATCGTTCACTTCCCTATCTGGCTTTGCTCATATGAACTCCTTGATTCCAAACAGTATGAAGAGGCAAAAACTATGAAATATAAATTTTCAATTTAAAACCAAGATGTTTAACTTTTCGAAATTCGATGAAACCGCATTTTTTCAGAGAGGTGAAAACATGTAGTATTTTTAATAATTTTTTATTGAAGAAATAAAAAATTTATAATCTTTCAGACCTATAATTTCAGAATCAGCATAAAAAATTGTCTCCATGAATGAACGGGTACGGTCAGTACTGTGGGTCACGAGATCAATTATTCTATGCATTCGAGTCTGATATAAAAAAAGCCCATAACATGATTTTATACATATAATACATTCAAGTTTTTTTACTAATTTAAAAATATTATTACATTACTGAAAACAAAAACTATATTACATGCCGCAGTTCAAAAAAGAATTCCTTATCTTAGAAGTGATAATGAAAGAAATCATTTTCAGGAAATAAACTTTTTCCCATAATAAATATAGTGCACCTACATATATAGTACATGTGAGTTTCAGACATCAGTTTTATTTTATTTCTGGTTATTGCTTGATTGCAGTCGTTCGTAAAAGTTAAGTTACAATTTTGAATCAACAATATTCAGGAAAGTTGTACAAATTTTAAAATGAGGACTGACTGATTGAAAAATGGACCTACAAATCTGCAGGAGAATATTTTTTAAAGATGATAAGAAAACATGGGGCAGCGTCTGCTATGGTATCATAGTAATTTTATTTGTTTAGTTTTATATCCGGTATTATCATTTTTTAATTCTATTTCCCTTTTCGAAAATATTATACCATCTTCTATGCGGTTTTGTGAGTTTTTATTCTATGCCTCTTTCTAAAATATCATATCATCAAAAATTCTATCGTTTTCTAATCCCCTTTATAATTTCGTTATTTGAAACTTTCTTTTTCTTCAAAAAACTATTCTTTTCTATCACATTTTAATGTATTTTATTCTGTTTTTCTTTCTAATAGTATTCTCGGCTTAAAATGCCGGATAGGATCCGATAGAAACCGAACACGACCCAGACAGAAACCGGATAATTCTTTTATACGGATCTATCCGGGCTCGATACGGAATTTTTATTTCCAATCCTCAAATTGTACGGATCTATCCGGTTATATGAGGGAGACTTGACCAATCCTGTATTTCAGTAAAAACCACAGTGACCATCTATCGAAGTCTATCCGGTATCTATCCGGGACGCGGAACCAGAAAATTTTTTTTCGTCATATTTGTCTGTTCATAAAAAAAATTGAAAGCCTAATTTGGAAATCAGGCTCAGAATCTCTCTTAGAAATCTTATCAGCTTTTTTCCAAATTTTTGTGTCCAAATCGGTCAATATTTGTGCGATCTACGATATTTTGAACCAAAAAAGTCATCCTTTTCCCACTGTGCGACGGAGCGCGATTAAACCCGTTCAAAATGATACGTTGCCGCCAATCACGTGATATGATGCAATACAATAAATATGATACAACATGGCACAATATCATACGACATAATGCAATATAATGCAATGTGATGTAATATGATACAGTATGATACAATATCATATCATATGATGCAATATGATACATCCTAATACAATGTGATACAATATCATATCATATGATACAATATGATACAGTATCATACAATATGATGCAATACAATAAATATGGCGCAACATGTCACAATATAATACAGTATTGTACAATATGATACACTATCACACTGTATGATACAGTATGCTACTATATGGTGTAATATGTTACAATATGATACATTATGATACAATCTGATACAATATGATGCAATATGGTACAACATAATACAATATGATGCAATGCGATACATTACGAAACAATATTATACAATATGATACCGTATGCTATACAGCATGCTGTACCAAGTTACACTATGATATTATATGATATAATATGATACAATATCATATGTCATGATACATTATGATACAAAATAATACAATATGATACCGTATGATATGATATACAGCATGCTGTACCAAGTTACACTATGATATTATATGAT
>CAKNYM010050691.1:220657-242561 GCA_932195095.1 Andricus curvator
TTTTTTAACTGAAGATATAACTATTCCATTTTAGCTTAAAAATTTATATTTTTGGTTGAAAATTAATTATTTTTGCTGAAAACTCGTTTTTTTCTAATTCACTTTTCCAACTGCAAATTGAAATATTGTTTAAAATTGAATTATTTTGTTGGGAATTCATTTTTTTGGTCGAAAATTGATTGTCTTAACTGAAAATTTAATTCTTCTATTTTTGGTTAAAGAATAATTTTTTTTGGATGAAAAACAAAACTATTTTGTTGAAAATTCGTTTTTTTTTTGGTTGAGCATTTATTTTTCCGACATTGTAACTATTCTAATTTTGGTTACTACTTCATTTACTACTTTATTTTTAGTAGAAAATTTATATTTTTATTTTAAAATTCATGTATTTGGTTAAAAATTAAATTTTTTTAGTTGAAGATTCATCATTTTAGTTGAAAATTCACTTTAACTATTCAATTTTTTGTGGAAAATTTACCTTTTTTGATAGAAACGTAATCTTTTTCATTAAAAAATTATCTGCTTAATAAAAAATTTAACTAAAATGTTTAATTATTTAAATAAATTTAAATTAAATTTAAATTAAATGTGTAGAAATATTTTGAAATATTTTGAAACTTTTTCAAATTTTCTTTTAAAATTAAATTTTTTAAATAAAAATTCTTTAAAAATTTTCCCAGGAATCTCAAGAATTTGTTTTGTTTTCTTGAAACCTCTTAAACTTCTTAAAAAGAATCGATTTTTTTTGGAAATCTTCAATTTACATTTTGTGTAAAATTTTTGGAAATCTTTCCAAACTTAAAATCATTTTTTCACCGTTTCACCGTCTTCAAATCTTCCAGATTCTATTTTGACAATTTTGGGAATCTTTTGAAATGTTAACAATTTAAAAAAAAAAAAAAATTTGAAAGATTTTGCTTAAAAATCTTTGCCATTCTTTTTCGAAATGTTAGAAAATAATTTAAAATCTTTTGAAATCTTTGTCAATTTTCTCTTAAAAATTATTTTTAAAAGAAAAGATGAGTTCACATTTTCCCAGGAATTTTAAGAAATTTTTTTATTACTTTGAAACCTTTTACAATTCTTAAAAAGCTTCTTCATTTTTGAAATCTTCAAAAATACATTGATTATATTATCTTATTATTATTATATTATTATTATCTTATTATATTATTATATTATTTAGATAACCTTACATTTCTCATAAACCTGAAGTTTGCAGACTCTTTTTAAGTGGAAAAAAAATTAAAAATTCATCCAATCACGAACACGAGTTTCCCGACAACAATAGTTTCAAATTGTTTCGAGTAATTTCGAGATGGATCGAGAAATAATCAAAAATGGCGCCATGCGCTTTTTAATAAATGGACAATTGGAAATTTAGAAATCTCGAAAAAGATGTTTAATTTTGTGCACCAACAATAAACATTTTTTGAGATCAAAAATTTTAAATAAATTCAACACATTTTTATGAACTCTTGGAAATTGTAATATGTTTAAAATATTTGTAACCAAAAATCAGGAAATCTTTAGCAAATTTACAGATACTTTTCTCCGTTATATTTCTTAAACGGAAAATAAAGGATAAATAATAATAATAAATGATATATATATAATATGATGATATAAATGATACAAAAAAATTAATTTTTACCAGTTGCATTTCAAACCAAAAAAGGATTAAGTATTTTAAAAAAGAGACCAATTTTCTGCAAAATAGTTCAATTTTTTAACACGAAAATATGAATTATTAATGAAATAGATGAATTTTCTACCAGAAAGAAGAATTTTCAACGAAATAGTGACACTGCCAACCAAAGAGATGAATTTTTGAGTAATATTATGAATTTTCCAGTCATTAAAGAAAAAAAAAATCACCCAAATTATTATTTTTGGGGATACAAAATTTAAAATACAAAATAAAAATCTCTACCAAACATTTCTCTTTAGGTTTATTTGTTTTTAAAGTTAAATAAATATATAATTTTCCTAATATTCTTGAGAAAATTCAAATTTTGTTTCGAAGCTTCCAGATATGTCGAAAAAGTATATAATTATTTTTCAGGATTTTGAAAAATCTTTCAAAATTAAAAAAATTGCCCTTAAATCTCCTAGATATTTTTGAAATTTGTAGAAATATTTTGAAATTATAATAATATTTTGAAACTTTTTCAAATTTTCTTTAAAAATTAATTTTTCAAAATAAAAAGTAATAACAAATTTTCCCTAGAATTTCAAGAAATTTTTTTATTTTCTTGAAACCTCTCAATCTTCTTAAAAAGTTTCGAAATTTTTTTCGAAATCTTCCAAAATTTACATTTTGTTTAAAATTTTTGGAATTCTCTTCAAACTTTAAATCATTTTTAAACCATTTTCAAAAATTTTATACCTTCTAAATATCTTTTAAAATTCTTCGAATTCTTCCACATTTTTTCTTGAAATTCTGAAAACTTAAAAAACTTGCCTTCAAATCTTCCAGATTCTGTTTTGACAATTTTGGAAATCTTTTGAAATAATTCAAAGCCTTTTTGAATATTCTCTTAAAATAAATTTTTCAAAATAAGATATATGTTTAAATTATCTCATTAATTTTTTAAAATATTTTTTATTATCGTGAATCCTTTCTAAATGCTCTAGAAGCTTCTAAATTTTATTTTAAAATTATTCAAAAATGTACATTTTTTTCACTTTTTAAAAATCTTGTTCAGTTTTAAATTAATTTTCACTCTTTTTAATACTTTTAAATGTCTCTTAAACTTGATAAAATTTTTTATAAAACTTTGTAATCTTTCTAATCAAACTAAAAAATAAGTTTAAATTATCCCATGAATTATGAGAAATATTTTTTATTATCGTGAAACATTTTGAAATTTTTTTTCGAATTTTTTATAAAATGCTGCAATTTTGCTAATGGAAATATTTCGTTTGAAAATCTTTCCCATACTTTTTCGAAATTTTAGAAAATAATTTAAAATGTTTTGAAATCTTTGTCAATTTTCTCTTAAAATTTATTTAAAAAAAAAATCAGTTCAAATTTTCCCAGGAATTTTAAGAAAGTTTTTTTTTTATTTTCTTGAAGCCTTTTAAACTTTTCAAAAAGCTTCGAAATTTTTTGTTTAATCTTCAAAACTTTACATTTTGTTTTACATTTTTTGAACTATTTTCAAATTTCAAATAATTTTTTTAACTATTTCCAAAACGTTTAAACCTTCTAAATATCTTTCAAAATTATTCGAATTTTTCCAAACATTTTCTTGAAATTCGGAAAAATTAAAAAACTTGCCTTCAAATCTTCCAGATTCTATTTTGACAATTTTAGAAATCTTTTGAAATGTTAATTTTTTTAACATATTATCTTAAAATTAATTTTTAAAAATAGAAAATCAGTTTAAATTATCCCATGAATGATGAAAAATATGTTTTATTATCGTGAATTCTTTTGAAATTTGTTTTCAAATTTTTTATAAAATTTTTTAATCTTGCTAATCGAAATATTTTGCTTAAAAATCTTTGCCATTCTTTTTCGAAATTTTAGAAAGTAATTTAAAATCATTTGAAATCTTTGTCATTTTTCTCTTTAAATTTATTTTCAAAATGAAAATTCAGTTTAAATTTTCCCAGGAATAGTAAGGAATTTTGTTATTTTCTTGAAGCCTTTTAAACTTCTTAAAAAGCTTCGAAATTTTCAAAAATTTACATTTTGTTTTAAATTTCTGAAATATTTTCAAATTTGAAATTACTTTTCCAACTATTTCCAAAACTTTTAAGCCTTCTAAATAACTTTTAAAATTATTTGAATTTTTCCAAACATTTTTTGAAAATTCTGAAAAATTACAAAAATTGCTTTAAAGTTTTCCAGAATCTGTTATGAAGATTTTAGAAATCTTCTGTAATCTTTTAAAATCTGTTGTCATCTTTTAAAATGTTTTTAAATGTTCTCTCAAAATTACTTTTTCAAAATAAAAAATCAGTGCAAATTTTCCCATGAACTCTAAGAAAATTTTTTCATTATAGTGAATCCTTTCAAAATCCTTTAGAAGCTTCAAATTTTTTTCCAAATATTCAAAAATGTACATTTTTTTAAACTTTTGAAATATTTTCAACTTTTAAATTAATTTTGAGTATTTAAGAAATTTCGAAATGTCTTAAACTTACTCGCATTTTTTATAAATCTTTTTAATCTTGCTAATTAAAAGATTTTGCTTCAAAATCTTTCCTATCCTTTTTAGAAATTTTAGAAAATAATTTAAAATATTTTGAAATCTTTGTCAATTTTCTCTTAAAATTTATTTTAAAAATAAAAAATCAGTTTACATTTTCCCAGGAATTTTAAGAATTTTTTTATTATCTTGAAACCTTTTAAAATTCTTAAAAATCTTCATTTTTGAAATCTTCAAAAATACATCGATTATTATTATTATTGAATATATATATATTATTTAGATAACCTTACATTTCTTATAAACCTGAAGTTTGCAGACTTTTTATTTTAAACGGAAAAAAGGAGCGACAGCTCCAACCAATCATAAATACGAGTTTCCGGACAACAATAGTTTCAAATTGTTTCGAGTTATTTCGAGATGGTTCGAGAAATAATCGAAAATGGCGCCATGCGCTTTTTAATATAGGACAAGTAGCAAAAGCGCGCTGCGCGCGCGCATGCATGTTTTCAGAAATCTCGAAAGAGATGTTTAATTTTGTGGATCAATAATACAAATTTTTTGAGATCAAAAACTTGAATACAACTTTTTTAATAAATTCAACACATTTTTCTGAACTCTTGGAAATCGTAATTTGTTTAAAATATTTGTAACTAAAAAATAAGGAAAACTTCAGCAATTAACAGATACTTTTCTACCTTATATTTCTTAAACAGAAAACATTAACTTTTGTATTTTAAAGTGTTGAAGACCTTTGTTCCGTTGATTATTATTATTATTAAATTATTGAATATATTATTCAGATAACATAAATGATATTTCAACCAAAAAAGATTCAACTTTTAATTTAAAAATAGTTGAATTCATGCCAAAAAAAACAAATTCTAAAGAAAATAGCTGAATCCCCAACAAAAAAATTAATTTCTACCAGTTGCATTTTAAACCAAAAAATATTAAGTTTTTTAAAAAAGAGACAAATTTTCTACAAAAAAGTTCAATTTTTCACACGAAAATATAAATTTTTTAATGAAATAGATGAATTGTCTACCAAAAAAGACGAATTTTCAATGAAATAATGACATTGTCAATCAAAGAGATGAATTTTTGACTAAAATGTAGAATTTTTTGTAAAAAAAAAATGAATTTTCAACAAAGTAGTTGAATCCTCGATCAAAGAAGATTAATTTTTAATCAGTTGCATTTTTAAGTGGGAAACACAAATTTTGAACAAAATAGTGGAATCCTCAACAACAACAGATTAATTTTCAATCCAAAAAGACGAATTTGCAACCAAGTAGTTCAAATTTTATCTCAAAAAAGATTTTTCAGTCATGAAAGAAAAAAAATTCACCCAAATTATTATTTTTGGGCGATAAATTATTTAAAATATAAAATAAAAATCTCGAACAAACATTTCATTTTTGAGTTTATTTGTTCATTTGTTTTTAAAGTTGAATAAATATATAATTTTCCTAAGATGCTTGAGAAAATTCAAAATTTATTTTGAAGCTTTCACATATGTCGAAAAAGTATAATTTTTTATTATTCAGGATTTTGAAAAAATGTAGGAAAAATTCGAGTCAGTTTGAAAGACATTTAGGACTTTGAGATGTTTGGAAGATAAATATCTCTTGAACTGACTCGAACTATTCCTAAAATTTTGAAAGATATTTCAAAATTTAAAATAATGCCGTTAAATCTTCCAGATATTTTCGAAATTTGTAGAAATATTTTGAAATTATAATAATAATTTGAAATATTTTGAAACTTTTTCAAATTTTCTTTAAAAATTAATTTTTCAAAATAAAAAGTAATTAAAATTGAAACCTCTCAAACTTCTTAAAAAGCTTCGAAATTTTTTGCGAAATCTTCAAAAATTTACATTTTGTTTAAAATCTTTGAAAATCTTTACAAACTTAAAATCATTTTTCAACCATTTTCAATACTTTTGAACCTTTTAAATATCTTTTAAAATTCTTCGAATTCTTTCAAAATTTTTCTTGAAATTCTGAAAAATTAAAAAACTTGCCTTCAAATCTTCCAGATTCTGTTTTGATAATTTTGGAAATTTTTTGAAACGTTAACAATTTTTTAAAAATATTATTTTATAATTAATCTATCAAAATAAAAAGTCAGTTTAAATTATCCCATGAATTGTGAGATATATTTTTTATTATCGTGAAACCTTTCAAATTTTTTTTCAAATTTTGTATAAAATTTTGCAATTTTACTAATGGAAAGATTTTGCTTAAAAATCTTTTCCATTCTTTTTCCAAACTTTAGGAAATAATTTAAAATCATTTGAAATATTTGTCAATTTTCTCTTAAAATTTATTTTCAAAATAAAAAATCAGTGTCAATTTCCCAGGTATTTTAAGAAAGTTTTTTATTTTCCTGAAGCCTTTTAAACTTCTTAAAACGCTTCGAATTTTTTTTCGAAATCTTCAAAAAGTTACATTTTGTTTTAAATTTTTTGAAATACTTTCAAATTATCTTATCTTTTAAAATAATTCGAATTTTTCCAAACATTTTCTTAAAATTCTGAAAAATTACAAAAATTGTCTTAAAGTCTTCCAGAATCTGTTATGACGAATTTAGAAATCTTTTGTAATCTTTTAAAATATTTTGTCATCTTTTGATCTATTTTTAAATATTCTCTTAAAATTATTTATTCAAAACAAAGAATCAGTTCAAATTTTCCCGTGAATTTTATAAAACATTTTTTATTATCGTGAATTCTTTCAAAATCCTTACGAAGCTACACATTTTTTTTCAAATATTCAAAAATATACATTTTTTTAAATTTTGAAATATTTTCAACTTTTAAAATAATTCTGAATCTTTTTAAAATTTCGAAATGTCATAAACTTACTGGCATTTTTTATAAATCTCTTAAAAATGTTCAAAGTAAAAAATCAGTTTACATTCTTAAGAAAATTGATTTTTTTTACGATTTCAGATATGTCGAAAAAGTATAATTTTTTTCTTTTTCAGGATTTTGCAAAATTTTAGAAAATATTTGAGGCGGTTTAAAATATATTTAGGACTGTTAGAAGTTTTGAAGATAAATATCTTTGAAACTGATTCGAACTGTTCCTAAAATCTTGAAAAATATTCGAAAATTTAAAAAAATGTCCTTAAATCTTTCAGATATTTTCGACATTTTTAGAAATCTTTTTAAATGTTTCTATACCTTTTAAAATTCTCTTTAAAAATTGATTTTTCAAAATAAAAAGTCATTAAAAATTTTTTCTGGAATCTCTTTTTCAAATATTTGAAAATTTACATTTCGTTTTAAGTTTTTGGAAATATCTTCAAATTGTAAAGTATTTCTTTTTTTAATCATTTCCAAAACTTTTAAACGTTTTAAATATGTTTAAAAATTATTCGAATTTTTCTAAAAATTTTCTTAACATTTGGAAAAATTGAAAAAAATGTCTTCAAAACTTCCAGATTCTATTATGACAATTTTGGACATCTTTTTAAATCTTTTAAAATATTTTTTAAATATTCTCTTAACAGTAATTCTTCAAGATAAAAAATCAGTTCAAATGATCCCACGAATTTTAATAAATATTTTTAATTATCGCGAAACCTTTCAAAAAGCCTAAGAATTTTTTAAATTTTTATTTCCAAATATTCAAAAATGTACGTTTTCTTCTAACTTTTTTGAAATGTTTTCCAGTTTAAAATTAATGTTGCATCTTTTAAAAACTTCGAAATGTGTCCTCAACTTGACAGAATTTTTTTATAAAATTTTGTAATCTTGCTAATTGAAAAAGTTCGCTTTAAAATTACCAATATTATTTTTCGAACATTTTAGAAATAATTTTAAATGTTTTGAAATCTTTGTCAATTTTATCTTAAAATTAATTTTTTTTCTAATAAAGAATCAGTTTAAATTTTCCAATGATTTTTGTTATTATCTTAAAACCTTTTTAAAATCTTAAAGAGCTTCTTCACTTTTGAAATCTTCAAAAATGTACACATTACAATTTGTATATTGAAGTACGGAACAACTTTATTCCATTGATTATTATTATTGAATATATTATTTAAATAACCTTAAATTTGTCATGAGCCTGAAGTTTGCAGAATTTTTTTCTAAACGGGGAAAAAGGAACGATAGCTTCATCCAATCACAAAAACGAGTTTCCGGACAACAATATTTTCAAATTGTTTCGAGTTATTTCGAGATGGTTCGAGAAATAATCGAAAATGGCGCCGTGCACTTTTTAATATAGGACAAGTAGCAAAAGCGCGCTACGCGCGCGCATGCATGTTTTTCGCAATATCGAAAGAGGTGCTTAATTTTGTGGATCAACAATAAAACATTTCTTTAATCAAAACCTTGATTCAAAAATTTGAAATAAATTTAACAAATTTTTCTGAACTGTTGAAAATTGTAATTTCATTAAAATAATTCTAATTAAAAAATTAAGAAAACTTTAGCAAATTAACAGACAGTTGGATTTTATGTTATATTTCATAAACGGAAAAAATTAAATTTTGTGTTTCAAAGTGTTGAAGACCTTTGTTCCATTGATTATTATTATTAAATTATTGAATATATTATTTAGATAACATAAATTATATTTCAACCAAAAAAGATTTTAATTTTGAATAAAAAATTATGAAAAAAGACAATTTTTTAACAAAATAGCTCAATCCTCAATAAAAAAATTAATTTTTACAAGTTGGATTTTAAACATTTTGGTTTTTAAAAAAGAGACAAATTTTCTACAAAACAGTTCAATTTTGTAACAAAAAATATGAATTTTTAATGAAATAGATAAATTTTCTACCAAAAAGGACCAATTTTCAACGAAATAGTGACATTGTCTACTGAAGATATGAATTTTTGACTAAAATAATGAATTTCTAGTGAAAAAACGTGAATCCTAAAAAAGATTTTTCAGTCATGAAAGAAAAAAGAATCACCCAAACTATTATTTTTGGGGGATAAATAATTTAAAATACAAAGTAAAAATTTCTACCAAATATTTCTTTTTCAAGTTTATTTCTTCATTTGTTTTGAAACTTAAATAAATATATGATTTTCCAAAGATTCATGAGAGAATTCAAACATTTTTTGAAGCTTCCAGATATGTGGAAAAAGTATAGTTTTTTATTTTTCAGGATTTTGAAAAATTGTAGGAAAAATTTGAGTCGGTTTGAAAGATATTTAGGACTTTTAGAAGTTGGGAAGATAAATATCTTTTCAATTGACTCGAAATATTCCTAAAATTTTGAAAAATCATTCAAAATGAAAAGAATTGCCCTTAAATCTTCCAGATATTTTCGAAATCTGTAGAAATATTTTGAAATTATAATATTATTTGAAAATATTTCGAAACTTTTTCAAATTTTCTTTCAAAATTAATTTTTCAAAATAAAAAGTAATAAAAATTTTTCCCAGGAATCTCAAGAAATTTTTTTATTTTCTTCAAACCTCTCAAACTTCTTAAAAAGATTATAACTTTTTTTGGAAATCTTCCATTTATATTTTGTTTACAATTTTTGAAAAGCTTTCAAAATTGAAAATCATTTTGTCAACCATTTTCGAAACTTTTAAACCTTATAAATATCTTTTGAAATTCTTCAAAAAATTTTCTTGAAATTCTGAAAAATTTAAAAACTTACCTTCAAATCTTCCAGATTCTGTTTTGACAATTTTGGAAATCTTTTGAAATGTTAAAGTTTTGTTTAAACATTATCTTATAATTAATTTTTCAAAATAAAAAATCTGTTTAAATTATTCCATGAATTATGAGAAATATTTTGTATTATTGTAAAACCCTTTGAAATTTTCAAACAATTTTTGAAATCTTGCTAATGGAAAGATTTTTTGGAATTTTCGAAAATAAGTTACAAAATTTTGAAATCTTTGTCAATTTTCTCTTCAGACGTATTTTTAAAATAAAAATTCAGTTTAAATTTTTCCAGGAATTTTAAGAAAGTTTTTTTCAGTTTCTTAAAGCCTTTTAAACTTCTTAAAAGACTTCAAAATTTTTTTCGAAACCTGCAAAAATTTAAATTTTGTTCAAAATTTTTGTAAATCTTTTCAAACTTAAAATCATTTTTTAACCATTTTAAAAACTTTTAAACCTTATAAATATCTTTTTAAATTCTTCGAATTCTTTTAAAATTTGTCTTCAAATTCTGAAAAATTGAAAAACTTGCCTTCAAATCTCCCAGATTTTGTTTTGACAATATTTTGGAAATCTTTTGAAATGTTAAAATTTTTCTTTGAATATCATCTTAAAATTAAATTCTTCTTCGGAATTATAAAAAGTAATTTAAAATCTTTTGAAATCTTTGTCAATTTTGTCTTAAAATTTATTTTCAAAATAAAAAATCAGTTTAAATTTTCCCAGGAATTTTGATAAAGTTTTTTCATTTTCTTGAAGCCTTTTAAACTTCTTAAAAAGCTTTGACATTTTTTTCGAAATCTTAAAAATTTACATTTTGTTTTAGATTTTTTGAAATATTTTCAAATTTCAAATAATTTTTTTTTCCAAAAATTTTCTTAAAATTTTAAAAATTACCAAAATCCCTTTAAATCTTCCAGGATCGGTTAGGACGATTTCAGAAATCTTTAGTAAAAATTTTTTTCCTAATATTCAAAAATGTACATTTTCAAAACTTTTGAAATATTTTCAACTTTTAAATTAATTTGAATCTTTTTAAATTTCCGAAATGTCTCAAACTTAAACTTACTCGAATTTTTTATAAATCTTTGTAATCCTGCTAACTGAAAGATTTTGCTTGAAAATCGTTCCATTCTTTTTCGAAATTTTAGAAAATGATTCATAATCTTTTGAAATCTTCGTCAATTGTCTCTTAAAATTTATTTTAAAACTCAAAAATCAGTTGACATTTTCCCAGGAATTTTAAGAAATTTTTTTATTATCTTGAAACCTTTTAAAATTCTTAAAAAGTTTTTTTATTTTTGAAATCTTCAAAAGTCTACAAATTACATTTTGTATATCAACATGCTGGACACCTGTCTTACATTGATTATTATTATTATTATTTAATATATTATTTAGATAACCTTACATTTCTCATAAGCCTGAAGTTTACAGACTTTATATTTTAAACGAGAAAAAGGAACGACAGCACCAACCAATCATAAATACGAGTTTCCGGGCAACAATAGTTTCAAATTGTTTCGAGTTATTTCGAGAAATAATCGAAAATGGCGCCATGCGCTTTTTAATATAGGACAAGTAGCAAAAGCGCGCTATGCGCGCGCATGCATTTTTTTTATAAACATCGAAATAGGTGCTTAATTTTGTGGATCAACAATAAAAAAGTTTTTCGATCCAAACCTTGAATCAAAAATTTGAAACAATTTTAAGAAATTTTTCTGAACTGTTAAAAATTGAAATGTGTTTAAAATAATTGTAATGAAAAAATGAGGAAAACTTTAGCAATTAACAGACACTTGGATTCTATGCTCTTTTTCATAAACGGAACAAATTACATTTTGTGTTTCAAAGTGTTGAAGACCTTTGTTCCATTGATTATTATCATTAAATTATTGAATATATTATTTAGATAACATAAATAATATTTCAAGCAAAAAAGATTTTAATTTTGAATAGAAAATAATTTAATTCACGAAAAAGACAAATTTTCAACACAATAGCTTAATCCCAAACAAAAAACTTAATTTTTACCAGTTGCATTTTAAACATTTTGTTTTTCAAGAAAGAGACAAATTCTCTACAAAACAGTTCAATTTTTTAACATGAAAATATGAATTTTTAATGAAATAGATTAATTTTCTACCAAAAAAGACGAATTTTCAACGAAATAGTGACATTGTCAACTAAAGAGATGAATTTTTTCCTAAAATAATGAATTTTTAATGAAAAGAAAGTGAATCTTCAAAAAGATTTTTTAGTCATGAAAGAAAAAAGAATCACCCAAATTATTATTTTTGGGGGATAAATAAATAATTTAAAATACAAAATAAAAATCTCTACCAAATATTTCTGTTTCAAGTTTATTTCTTCATTTGTTTTTAAAGTTAAATAAATATATAATTTTCCTCAGATTCTTGAGAAAATTCAAACATTTTTTGAAGCTTCCAGATATGTGCAAAAAGTATAGTTTTTTATTTTTCAGGATTTTGAAAAATTGTAGGAAAAATTTGAGTCAGTTTGAAAGATATTTAGGACTTTTAGAAGTTTGGAAGATAAATATCTTTTAAATTGACTCGAAATATTCCAAAAAAAATTGCCCTTAAATCTTCCAGATATGTATTTTGAAACTTCTTCAAATTTTCTTTTAAAATTAATTTTTCAAAATAAAAGGTAATAAAAAATGTTCCCAGGAATCTCCAGAAATTTTTTAATTTTCTTGATTTTTACATTTTGTTTGAAATGCTGGGAATTCTTTTCAATCTTAAAATAATTTTTCAACCATTTTCGAAACTTTTAAACCTTCAAAAAATATGTTTTAAAATTCTTCGATTTTTTCCAAAATTTTTCTTGAAATTCTGAAAAATTAAAAAACTTGCCTTTAAATCTTTCAGATTCTGTTTTGACAATATTTTGGAAATCTTTCAAAATGTTAAAATATTATCTTAAAATTAATTTTTCAAAAGAAAAAATCAGTTTAAATTATCCCATGAATTATGAGAAATATGTTTTATCATCGTGAAATCTTTAAAAAAAATTTCTATCCAATTTTGTATACAATTTTGCAATGTTGCTAATGGAAAGATTTTACTTGAAAATCTTTCCCATTCTTTTTCGAAATTTTAGAAAATAATTTAAAAACTTTGGAAATCTTTTTAAATTTTCCCAGCAATTTTAATAAAGTTTTTTCATTTTCTTGAAGCCTTTTAAACTTCTTAAAAAGTTTTCAAATTTTTATCTAAAAATGTACATTTTGTTTTAGATTCTTTGAAATATTTCAAATTTCAAATTACTCTCTCAAGGATTTCCAAAACTTGTAAACCTTCTAAATATCTCTTAAAATTATTCGAATTTTTCCAAATTTTTCTTAAAATTCTGAAAAATTACAAAAATTCCCTTTAAATCTTCCAGAATCTGTAATGACGATTTCAGAAATCTTTTGTAATCTTGTGAAATTTTTTGTCATATTTTAGAATGTTTTTAAATATTCTCTCAAAATTAATTTTTCAAAATCAAAAATCAGTTTAAATTTTCCCATGAGTTCTAAGAAATTTTTTTTACTATCGTGAATCCCTTCAAAATTCTTAAGAAGCTTCAAATGTCTTAAACTTAAACTTCCTCGCATTTTCTATAAATCTTTGTAATCTTGTTAATTAAAAGATATTGCTTGAAAAGCGTTCCCATTCTTTCTCAAAATTTTAGAAAATGATTTAAAATCTTTTGAAATCTCTGTTAATTTTCTCTTAAAATTTATTTTCAAACTAAAAAATCAGTTTAAATTTTCCGAGCTTGTTCATTTTTAAAATCGTCAAAAATCTACAAATTACATTTTGTACATCAAAATGCTAAACACTCTTCTTTCATTGATTATTATTATTGAATATATTATTTAGATAAGCTCACATTTCTCATAAGCCTGAAGTTAGCAGACTTTATTTTAAACGGGGGAAAAAGAAACGACAGCTTCATCCAATCATAAATGCGGGTTTCCCGACATCAATAGTTTCAAATTGTTTCGAGTTATTTCGAGATGGTTCGAGAAATAATCGAAAATGGCGCCATGCGCTTTTTAATCAATGGATTTGAAATCAATTTCATGAAATCGGTTCCGAAAATCCCTATAATTTAAAAGATAATAAAAAATTTTCTTCGCAGATTAGTATGGAAACAGGTGAACAATTCAACTTCAGCCAAATTCTCGAAAAAAGTTTAAAACTGACAGTAAGTCTTGAAAAACTCGGTTTAAAACTAAACGACCGAGTTGGAATCTGCAGCGAGAACAGTCTCAATTACGTAATTGCATTTCTATCCAGTATTTTTCTGGGCACGACATTATGTCCTTTAAATCCGGCCTTCACAGAAAGAGAATTAATTCACGGAATGTCAATCTCAAAGCCGAAATACGTCTTCGTATCGATTTCATGTTTGCCAATGATGCAAAAAGTATTGAAGAATATACCCTGGCCTATACATTTAATTCTGCTTTATCCGGATGCTTCATGTTCAGAATTTCCGAATCTTCCAGATCTAATTTCGAAGATTTCAGATTTAGAAATGAAAAATTTCAAACTCCCTGAAATTGATATCAACGAGCATGTTTTGTTGATTGCTTGTTCATCCGGAACTACAGGACTTCCAAAAGGAGCGATGCTGACTGATAAAAATATTTTGACGACAATTCAACGTCAGAATCAAGACCCAGATCGTGTGGTACAATTTGATTCGTCCGTTTTGGGAATGCTGCCAATGTATCATGTATATGGCTTTTTTGTTTTATTTTTTTCAATGGCATTTAAAGCAAACCTGATTGTCCTTTCGAAATTCAATGAAAGACTTTTCCTGAAGGCGGTGGAAAAATATAGGATTGATACTTTGACTTTAGTGCCGCCCCTAATGGTTTTTTTGGCCAAAAGTCCGATTGTGGATGAATACGACTTATCTTGTGTGGAAAGAATATTGTTAGTAGAAAAGTTTTTATTTGTTTCTTTTTTATTTTGTAATTTTTCAGGGTGGCCGTTTTAATTGAGGAAAAAAAATCTCGGTTATTTCCCGATTTTTTCCTGGTTCACAAAAATTTTTTCATACGTCCCGTCCGAACGTAAACAGTCAGGGCCATCTGAACCATTTCCTAATATTGCGCAATCTCCGCATGCGAGTACCCGCGCACTGCTCCTTTATCCCACGCTCCTGGTGTTTCACGCTTGATTGAACACCTTCTCTCGACCCAGCGGTACTCCACTCTCAGACCGAAACTGCCGTTCTCGGAATTAGTAAATCCGGCCTGTTTAAATCCATCCTCCAGTGTAATTACAACTGAACTGCAAATCAAAGGACTTAAAAGTAGAACTCTTTTGAATTTTAAACTTTAAATATTCAAGATTTAAACCATTTTAATTCAGAAGTTTTTAACTCAAACGCTCAGTAAATTACACCTATGAAATGAAAGCTTTTAATACTTTTCAATCAAACATTTTAAAATTAATAGCCGTTAAACTGCCAAATTTTCAATTTCAAACTTTCATAAATTAAACAGCTGTAAGATTTATGGTTAAAGAATATAAATCCACGCTATCATTTTCAATGCTTTAAATTGAAGAATGAATTAATAAATGGGTAAATTTTCAAAAGTTATATCATTTTAAACAATTTTGAGTTAGAAACATTAAGAATTGAACGATTTAATTAATTAACTTTAGAAAATAAAGCAAAATAAAGAAAATAAAATTAGAATCCATAAAAAGCTACATAATTTTATTTCCAAATCTTCAAAAATCTACATTTATTTTTAATTTTATCAAATTTTTAATTATTTTTGAAATTTTTTCAAATCTTTTAAATATTTTTTTAAATGGTTTTTCCTATTTTTTATGAATAGTTGAAAAAAAGGACTTAAAATTCTCCAGATTCTTTTTTGACAGTTTTGGAAATATTTTGAAGTATCCTGAAATCTTTTTAAATATTCTTTTAAAATTAATTTTCCAATTGAAAAAAATCATTTTAAATTTTCCTATGAATTTTAGGAGCATTTTTTATTCTCTTGTAACTCTTCAAAATTCTTAAGAAGCTTCTAAATTTTTTTGTTCCAAATCTTCAAAAATATAAGTAAAAACCTTAAATTTTTTCAAAATTAATGAATCTTCAATTGTTATTTATAAATCAACATTTAATATTTTCACTTACAATTTAAATTTTTTTTAATTGAACAATTTAAATTAAAACGCTCAATAATTTGCCCGTATAAAATGAAAGCTTTTAATACTATTTAAATGAAATTTTTTTAATTAAATGCCATTAAACTGCAAATTTTTAGACTTTAAACTTGTATAAATTAAACAGTTCAGAGATTTCTGGTTAAAAAGTACAAATCCACGCCTCATTTTCAAAGCTGTAAATTGAAGGATGAATTAATAAATTATTAAATTTTCAAAAATTACATGATTTGAAACATTTTTGAGTTAGAAATAGTAAAAATCAAACGATTTAATTCTTTTATAAACCGACTATTTTTTTAATTAAAAATTTAATTATTTCAAGTAATTTCAGATGATTAATTTTTCAATTGTTATTCATACATCAAAAAATGGATTTTACATATTTTAAAACATGATCCTAAAATTCATTTTTGAAAATAAAAAAGCATTTCAAAGTTTCCCAGGAATCTTAAAAAAATGGTTTTTAATGACACATGCATGATTTCAGCCCTTTTTGACGCCTATGAAGCGGGACTAAAGCTCTAATTTTTACTCCCTAGGGAGTAAAAAGTACTTTTTACTCCCTAGGGACTGAAAAGTGACGTCAGAGGTGAATAATGAAAATCAAACATCTATGAGCTCGCATTTTACGATTATCAGCCCACTTACCGTAAAACGGTGAGGAAATTTTGGTTGCAGATAATATAATTTTGCGGTTATTTATGGAAAGTTACCACATATATAACTGATCAAATTCCCGAAAATTACCGAAAATTTTCAGAAATTTCCGGAAATTTATGAAAATTACCGAAAACTTTCAGAAATTTCCAAAAATTTATGGAAATTCTTAAAAATGAATTTTGGGTAATTTATAGTAAGTTACCATATTTACCGTTAAAATTACCATAAATGAACGAAAATGTTCGGAAATTTATGGAAATTCTTAAAAATAAATTTTGGTTAATTTATGGTAAGTTACTATATTTACCGGTGAAATAACCATAATTGACCGAAAATTTTCAGAAATGCACAGAAATTTATGGAAATTCTTTAAAATTAATTTTGGGTAATCTATGGTAAGTTAACATATTTACCGATAAAATTACCATAAATTACCGGAAATTTCAGTAAATTTATAGACATTTTTTAATGGAATTTTGGGCAATTTATGGTAAGTTACCATAAATCACCTTCAAAATTACCGTAAATTACCTCAAATTTCCGGCAATTTTTTTATTGAATTTTTGATAATTTGGAATAAGGTACCATAAATTTCATGCTTCTTTATTCAAAATCTAATATGGACTGAAATCATGACTGTATTTCGAGAAATGTCTGAAATCATCCATTTGTTATACAAATTATCGTATTATGCACCTCTACGTGCATAATACACTATTATTATCTTGAAACCTTTAAAAATCCTTAAATTCCAAATTTTATTTCAAAATCTTCAAAAAAATTCATTTTGTTTAAAAATTTTTCAAATTTTAAATTGTTTTTGAAAATTTGTCAAATATTTTAATTACAATTTTTCCTACTTTTCTTTTTAAATTACGAATAATTTAAAAATTGTCCAGAAAATCTTCCATATTCTTTTTTGACAATTTTGGAAATATTTTGAAATTTTTAAAAATATTCTCTGAAAATAAATTTTTCAACCTACGAAGTCATCAAACATTTTCCTAAGAATTTTAGAAAAATTCTTTTATCCTCTTGAAACTTTTCAATATAAATATTGTCTAAATATTGCTGAATATTTGCTAAATATATATGTATAATAATTAGGGGTGTGCAAAAAAAAAAAAAAACTTAATCGGTCGGGTCGGGTTTGCGGGTAAAATTTTAAAAATTTCAAAAGTTTGATAATATTACAAAAATTTTCAAAATTTTGATGAATTTAAAAATTTTTTTAGTTTTAGTTTGGACAATCTCATATTTAGGAAGCTTTTCAGGTTTTTAAGTTGATTGTGAATTTATTGTGCGTTTGCAAACCTGACCGGCCCGACCCGACCCGCATCAATTTTGCACACCCCTAATAATAATAAAAGAAACATTGCTAAATATCTTTTAAAAAATTGGTCTTTATTCTAATTAAAAAATTTCAAATTGAACGGGTCAAAAATCGAATATTTTAGACTAAAAAAATATATGAATATAATTTTAAATAGAATAAAAGCGGTTAATTATGAATCTATTAATTTGAATTTATTCTGAAGACCTGTTTTCCAATCCCCGCGGAGCCAAAGATGGACCGAATCCATTTCAAATCAGGCAGGTTCTACACTTGAAGTTGCAGAATCTCTCTGGGACAAAATATGTTGTTTTTTAGAGGAAATTAGGCGATACGTATTTTCGCGATTCGCGAAAAAAAAAATTTTCACAGAGTTATTGGTATTTGAATTTTTGGCTTTGTTTTTCAAAAAACCCCAATTTTTTCTTTAAACTCGTATAACTTTTGACCTAATTGAGATGTTTACGATTTCATTTCAGATTCTGGTAGAGTTTATATTTTTTGCCAATATTTTGTTGAATTTGTACTATCATAAGGAAAATACCGTGTGAGTTTAATGCGGGCTAAATAACTTTTGTGGCCAGGAGAATTTTTTTTCATAAAATCGAATTTTCGCATTTTTCTTGAAAACAACAGATAGAAAAAAATGTTGAGGAAATAGTTTGCACATTTTAAAAAGTTCTACAAAAAGTTCTCTTACGCATTTATGATATCTTGTACCATTTCCGAGAAAAATGAAAAAATTCAATTTTCATAAACAAAAAATTCTCTTCATTCCTGGCTTATGGAAATACCCACCATTTTTCTTCAATATTTAAAAAAAGTATACGTTCATATGAGGAAAATTCCATGTGAGTTTTACGTGGGCTGAACAATTTTTATCATCAGAAAATTATTTTTCATAAATTCGAATTTTCAAATTTTTTGCTGAAACAATTAAGTTACAAAATTATTGTCAAGACAAGAAATTTTTTGACTGAAAAGTTTTTATATTAATCAATTTATATTATCAATATATTTAAATATATTTCATATTTATCCAAGTATTTTTCAATAATGTATAAAAACTTTGTTTGAATCTCAGTTTAAAAAAATAATAATAATACCTAGACCCACGCTTTCAGATTCTTATTATCTATTTATTCAGATTCTTCATTAGAGTTGTTTCAGCAAAAAATGTGAAAACTCGAATTTATGAAAAATAATTTTCTGATGATAAAAATTATTCAGCCCACGTAAAACTCACATGGAGTTTTCCTCATATGAACGTATATTTTTTTAAATATTGAAGAAAAATGGTGGGTATTTCCATAAGCCAGGAATGAAGAGAATTTTTTGTTTATGAAAATTGAATTTTTTCATTTTTCTCGGAAATCGTACAAGATATCATAAATGCGTAAGAGAACTTTTTTTATTGTGCAAACTATTTCCTCAACATTTTTTTGTATCTGTTCTTGTTTTCAAGAAAAATGCGAAAATTCGATTTTATGAAAAAAAATTCTCCTGGCCACATAAGTTATTTACCCCGCATTAAACTCATAAGGTATTTTCCTTATGATAGTACAAATTCAACAAAAAATTGGCAAAAAATATAAGTGTGGGTTTTTTGAGAAAATCGACTATTAACATTTTCACAAAAACCACCGCCGTTTTTTTGAAAAACAAAGCCAAAAATTCAAATACGCATAACTCTGTGAAATTTTTTTTTTTCGCGAATCGCAAAAATACGTATCACCTAATTTCCTCTAAAAAATAACATATTTTGTCCCCGAGAGATTCTGCAACTTCAAGTGTAAAACCTGCCTGATTTGAAATGGATTCGGTCGATGCATTTTTTTGCAACTTATGAATAAAAATTAATATTTAAATATTTATATGAGACCAGTAGACAAAAAAGAAGTCACATAAAATATAATGGCTTTTGATTCGTAAATTTTTAAGTTCTTTAAAACAGCATTATAAAATTCTTTAAGTTGAAACTGTACGCTTAAAAATGAAAATAATTGAAAAATTTAACAATAGAACTTAAAAATATAACGTAATATTTAAAGAAAGTTGATATTGACCTTATTTTAAATTTCAAGTGATTAAATTCAAGTGATTGGATAGATTTTTCTACTAAATATGTGTAAAATTCCCGGTCAACAAATAAATTCACTTTCATTTCCCGCTTTTTCCGGTCTCAACAAATTCCCAATGTCTCGGTCCAGCGGCCACCCTTTTTGTTGTATTTGGAATTTATTTTATAGTTTTGAAAAGTGTATTTTTTTAGATCCGGTGCAGCTCCATTATCTCAAGAAATAGCAGAGACTGTTATGAAGCGTCTTAAGCTTTCTTTCATAGGTGCTGGTTATGGAATGACTGAACTCACTATAACTGTAACAAATTGTCGAGAGAATCATAAAATAAATAGCATTGGAGTTCTTCAACCAGAAGTTACAGGTATACATTTTAAAAATTTTCATTGGTAAAAATATTCCGAAATCTATTGTAGGTCGCTTTTTGAAACTGGATAAAAAAGTTATCATATGAAGAAGGATCGAAATTTGATTAAAGTATTAAAAATCAAGGGCATAATAAAATATAGAGTATCGAATGTTATCAGCATTTAATTATTAATTTTTGGATTTGAACTTTAGAACTATGAACGTATCTAATTTAAAGCTTCATTTTCAATCCTCAAATTTTGATTGCCCTAAAATCAAAGTTTTTCAATTACAAAT
This sequence comes from Andricus curvator, assembly GCA_932195095.1. Taxonomy (NCBI): domain Eukaryota; kingdom Metazoa; phylum Arthropoda; class Insecta; order Hymenoptera; family Cynipidae; genus Andricus; species Andricus curvator. Next base: position 241,397 of record CAKNYM010050691.1, read on the forward strand.
GTAACAAATTTTGATAGCAATTTTTAAAGATTTTTAATTGAAACCAAACAACTTCGAATATTTCAAACATACTCAATTTTGAACGATTTCAATTTCAAATTATTTAATTTATTTCCCGGGATTCCAATTTTTAATATTATTAATTGTTAAAATCTTCAAAGTTAAATTTTCCTGCTTTTTTAATATTTGCATTTAAAGATTTCGATTAAGAACATTTTCAACTAAAAATGAAATTCTTTTAATTTTAAACGCTATTAATTGAAAAATTGTCGAATGCATTATGTTTCAATCACATATTAGATATTGCATTTTGATGGGGTTTAAATTTAAAATAATTGTACAATGTTTAACATATCAATTTAAAACTCTTCAATTTTTAATCTTTTATTTAAAAATATTATATAATTAGGATAACTTTGAAATAATCAATTATTCGACTCACAATGTTTTTCATTTGAAAACTGGGAAAAACCGAGAAATAAACAGACATTTTTTTCTGAGATTTATGTATGCAAATCACTAAAAAACAAAAGTTCTTTTTATGAAATACCCCCCCCCCCCCATGTAAGATACCGTAAGGTTTTCTCCGGCCGATTTTTTGGTTGAAAGTACATCTGTCCTATCTTTGAAAGTTCATCTTCGTACGTTACCGTTACCATTATTTAGTTTTGTGCACCAGGCCGTTGAAGACGTCATCTACGATAAATTTTTAACAATTTAAATTGTGCCAACATCCAAAATAACTAACAGTGGTGACTCGACAACCCGGGGGCACCGTGTCGCGCACCAGGTAGTTCAGCACGTATTCTACGAGAACTTTTATAAAATTTAAATTGTGCCAACATCCAAAATAACTAAAAGTGATGAGCCGAGGATCCGGGTGCACCGGGTCGCGCACCAGGTAGTTTAACGCGTATTCTACGAGAACTTTTTTAAAATTTAAATTGTGCCAACATCCAAAATAACTAATAGTGGTGACTCGACGACCCGGGTGCACCGGGTCGTGCACCAGGTAGTTTAGCACGTATTCTACGAGAACTTTTTTAAAATTCAAGTTGTGCCAACATCCAAAATAACTAATAGTGGTGACTCGACGACCCGGGTGCACTGGGTCGCGAACCAGGTAGTTTAGCGCGTATTCTACGAGAACTTTTTCAAAATTCAA
>CAKNYM010050691.1:242571-262930 GCA_932195095.1 Andricus curvator
TCAAAATTCAAGTTGTGCCAACATCCAAAATAACTACCAGTGGTGAGTCGATCATAAGCATAAAGCGATATCATCGACGTTGGGCGAGCTGTGTTTATTTGAACTCGAGATGTTTGAATGAAATCAAGAATGATTTCATTCATTTCAATACTTAGTTTTCATTTCAATCCAGTTCTATCCAGTTTTAGGCTTAGACTCGTAGATTCGAAAGGCGATATCTTTCAGATTACTTTTTTCTATGATGCTAAGAAAAGTCTCTCTGATGACTATTTTCCATGTTGCTTATGTAAATTCACAAGAACGATTAATCAATTAAACAGTTTCCATAAACGAATAAGCTCAATTTGTTTACGGAATCAACTAAGAATGTGTTTCCGATGACTGTTTTCTATGTTGCTTTGTAAATTTACAAGAATTAATGATAATTCAAACAATTTTCATACAGAAATTAAATGTTTGCCTATTTTTTAACAAATAGGTAGAGTTTGGCTATTTATTAACAAATATGCTAATTTTTTTTACAGAATTAGCTAAGAATATCTTTCCAATGACTTTTTTGTAGGATGATTTGCAAATTTTCAAGCTTTATTAATTATTTAAACAATCTTCATCAACAAATTAAGAACCAGGTCATTTTTCAACGAATAGGATCAATTAGTTTAGGAAATCAAGAAAGAATGTATTCCCAATAAATCTTTTCTGCGATACTTTGCAAATATACAATAATTATTAATTATTTTAACAATTTTTCTAAACATATTCAGAGTTTATCTATTTTTCAAGGAATAGGCCAAATTTGTTTACGGAGTCTCTTTTCTATGTTGCTTTGTAAATTTACAAGAATTAATAATAATTTAAACAATTTTCATACAGAAATTTAAAGTTTGCCTATTTTTCAACAAATAGGTAGAGTTTGGCTATTTTTTAGCAAATTTGCTAAATTTTCTTACAGAATTAGGTAAGAATATCTTTCCAATTACTTTTTTGTATGATGGTTTGCAAATTTATAAGAATTATTCATTATTTGAACAATGTTCATAAACAAATTAAGAACATGGTCATTTTTCAACGTATATGATCAATTAGTTTAGGGAATCTAGAAAGAATGTATTCCCAATAAATCTTTTCTACGATACTTTGCAAATATACAATAATTAATCATTATTTTAACAATTTTCATAAACATATTCAGAGTATGTCTATTTTTCAAGGAATGCTGTTTTATAAATTTACAAGAATTATTATTTGTAATATCGTTATTTTTAACGAATTGGCTCAATTTCTTACAGCACCAAAAAGAATGTATTAAAAATAAGTCTTTCCTATGTTACTTTGCAAATTTACAATAATTGTTATTTATTTCAACAATTTTCATAAACATATTCAGAGTTTGGCTGTTTTTCAAAGAATAGGCTCAATTTGTTTACGAATTCAATTAAGAATATCTTTCCGATGACTGTTATCTATGTTGCTTTGTAAATTTACAATAATTTTCAATTATTTAAACAACTTCAATTAAAAAACTGAGAGTTTTGCTATTTTTTAACGAATAGGCTTCATTTTTTATAGAATTAAGTAAGAATATCTTTCCAGTGACTTTTTGCTATAATGCTCTGCAAATATCAAAGAATAAATCATTATTTAAACAATTTTAATAAACAAATGAAGAGTTTGGCTATTTTTTAAAGAATAGGCTCAATTTGTTTACGGAATCAATAAAGAATTTTTTTCAAATAACTCTTTCTTATGTACGATACTTTGGAAATTTACAATAATTATTAATTATTTAAACATGTTTATTAACATATCCAGAATTTAGCTATTCTTCGAGGAATAGGCACAATTTGTTCACGGAGTCAAAAAGTATGTCTTTCCGAAGACTCTTTTTCTAGGTTGCTTCACAAATTCATATTTTGGCTATTTTCAACGAATAGGCTAAATTTTTTTATAGAATTAACCAAGAATATCTTTCCGATTACTTTTTTTCTATAATGCTATGAAAAGTTTTTCTGATGACTCTTTTCTATGTTGCTGTGTACATTTATAAGAATTATTAATAATTCAAACAATTTTCATTAAAAAATTAAGAGTTTGGCTATTTTTTAACAAATAGGCTACATTTTTTTACAGAATTAACTAAGAATATCATTCCGATGACTTTTTTGTATGATGCTTTGCCAATTTCCAAGAATTATCAATTATTTAAACAATTTTCATAAACAAATTATGAGCTTGGCCTTTTTTCAACGAATAGGATAAATTAGTTAAGAATATCTTTCTGATGACTTTTTCTATGATGCTTTGCAAATTTACAATAATTATTAATTATTTCAACAAATTAAGAGTTCGGCCATTTTTCAATGAATAGGCTAAGTTTATTTACGGGATCACCAAGAATGTATTTCCAATAACTCTTTTCTACGGTACTTTGCAAATTTACAATAATTACTATTTATTCAAACAATTTTTATAAACATATTCAGAGTTTGGCTGTTTTTCAAGGAGCAGGCTCAATTTTCACAGAATTAAATAAGAATATATTTCAGATGCCTTTTTTCTGTATTGTTTTGCAAATTTACAAGATTTATTAATTATTTGAACAATTTTCATTAGAAAATTAAGAGTTTGGCTATTTCTGAAATAATAGGCCCAATTTGTTTCCAGAATCAACAAAGAATGTATTTCCAATAACTATTTCCTGCGATACTTTGCAAATATACAATAATTAATAATTATTTGAATAATGTTCATAAAAAAATTCAGAGTACAGGTATTTGTCAACGAATAGGCTACAATTTTTTACAGAATTAGCTAAGAATATCGTTCTGATTACTCTTTTCTATTTTGCTTTATAAATTTACAAGAATTATTAATTATTTACACAATTTCGATTAAGAAATTAAGAGTTTGGCTATTTTTAAACAAATAGGCTCAATTCTTTACAGAATTAGGTGAGAATATCTTTCCGATGACTTTTTTTATATAATGCTCTGCAAATTTCAAAGAATTAATTATTATCTGAACAATGTTGATAAACAAACGAAGAGTTGGACCATTTTTCAACGAATAGATTCAATTTTTTTACGGAATCAATGAAAAATGTTTTTCAAATCACTCTTTCCTATGTATGATGCTTTGAAAATTTACAATAATTATTAATTATTTAGACAATGTTTATCAATATATCTAGAGCTCGGCTATTTTTCTAGGAATAGGCACAATTTGTTTACGGAGTCAAAAAGTATGTCTTTCAGAAGACTCTTTTTCTATGCTTCTTTGCAAATTCAGATTTTGGCTACTTTCAACGAATAGGCTAATTTTTTTTATAGAATTAACCAAGAATATCTTTCCGATTACTTTTTTCTATGATGACATGGAAAGTCTTTCTGATGACTCTTTTCGATGTTGCTTTGTAAATTTTCAACAATTAATAATGTTTTAAACCATTTTCATTGAAAATTTATAATTTGGCTATGTTTTAACGAATAGGCTACATTTTTTACAGAATTAACTAGGAATATCATTCCGATGACTTTTTTTATATGATGCTTTGCAAATTTCTAAGAATTATTAATTATTTAAACAATTTTCATAAAGAAATCAAGAACTTGGCCATTTTTCAACGAATAGGATCAATTAGTTTAATGAATCAAGGTTTCTTTGGCAAAAAAAAATTCACAGTTTGGTTATTTATCAACAAACAGGCTTAATTTCTTTTAACGGAATAAACTAAGAATGCTTTTCCGGTGACTGTTTGATATGAAACTTAGCAAATTTGAAAGCATTATTAATTATTTAAACAATTTTTATGAACAAATTCAGAGTTTTTCTATTTTTCAACAAATAGACTCAATTACAAAAAAAATTAACTAAGAATATCTTTGCGATGACTCTTTTCTATGGTGCTTTGAAAATTCCCAAAAGTTCATAGTTTGTCTATTTTTCAACAAATATGCTCAATTTAAAACAAAAATTAACTGAGAATATCTTTGCGATGACTCTTTTATGTGTTGCTTTGCAAATTCAAATTTTAAACAATTTTTGTAAGGAAATTCAGAGTTTTCTATTTTTCAAAGAATAGGCTTAATTTGTTCACGGAATCAACTAAGAATGTCTTCTAGATGAGTTTTTTTATGATGTTTTGCAAATTCCCAAGAGTTATTTATTTAAAACTAAGATTCTTTCAATAATAAATTTTGTTTTTCAACGAACAGGCTCAATTTTTTTACAAAATTAACTGAGAATGTCTGTGCGTTGGCTCTTTTCTATAGTGCTTCAGAAATTCCAAAGAATTATGATTTATTTATTTAAACAATTTTTGTGAGGAAATTCAGAGTTTGGTTATTTTTCAACGAAAAGGCTTAATTTTTTTTTTAACGAAATCAACTAAGAATGCTTTGCAGGTGACTGTTTGATATTATACTTTGCAAATGTACAAGAATCATTAATTATTCAAACAATTTTCATAAACAAATACAGAATTTGTCTATTTTTCAACGAATAGGTTCAATTTTTTTTTACATAATTATCTAAGAATATCTTTAGTTTGACCATTTTTCAACGAATAGGCTCAATTTGTTTACGGAATCAACTTAGAATGCCTTTTCGATGAGTCTTTCCTACGATACTTTGAAAATTGACAATAATTATTGATTATTTAAACAAATTCAGAGTTTGTCTAATTTTTAGCTTACATTAAAACTTAGTTGCAGCTATAACCTTTTTAATAATAAGCACAACTTTTCTATCTGAACTATAATATTAAAATCAAAACCATTTGAACATTTTAAACAAATTCATTTTTATAAGAAAATATATGCACAATATATATCTAATGAGAATTAAAAACCAAGTACAAATTTTAATAATGGTAAAAGTTTTCATTAATTTCAGTCTTTATTCTTTTTGTTAATTGCTTCCAGCACATTAATAATCTCTTCAATACAATGCTATTGTTCTTTTTTAAGATTTTTTGAAATAATTTTTCACATGCAATATACTTTCCCCTCATTTTTAGTGTGATCTAATAATAAAGCATTTTAATGAATTCATTATGTGTTTTTTCTTTTTAAAATTATAAAGCCTTACTTTTTTCGATTTTTTTTTTTATTAGAATAATAAACAATACAAATTATGAACATTTAGAAATTTATTTTATTTTACTTTCATTTACATTTTCAGAAACGATTACATCCTTATAATTTTAACTAACAATAAAATATTATGAACGTTTATAATTTTATTTAACTTTCAGTTACATTTTCAAAGAATTCTTCCTTATAATTGTAACTATTATTGCAATCTTAAGCAATTGAAAATATAAATTCATCTGTCATATTTTTATGAAAAAACATTAAAATTTGAATTATTTTTGGAACTTAAAGAAGTTTAGAAATTTTTAAAAAGGGGTTTACCCTTGGCTTATTTATCTTTAAATAAAATGGAGTCAACTAAGAATATCTTTCCGGTGACTTTTTTCTATGCTTGATATATACATACATACATTTATTAGCTTGATATATTCCCAAGAATTATTAATTATTTAAACAATTTTCATAAACAAATGCATAGTTTGGCCATTTTTCCACGAATAGAGTTTTGGGTATTTTTCAACAAATAGGCTAAATCTTTTTACAGAATGAACTAAGAATATCTTTCCGATGACTTTTTTTATGATGCTTTGCAAATTTCCAAGAATTATTAATGTTTTAAATAATTTTCATAAAGAAATTGAGACCTTGGCCTTTTTTCAACGAATGGGATACATTAGTTTAGGGTATTAAGGAAGAATGTATTCCCAATAAATCTTTTCTGCGATACTTTGCAAATATACAATAATTATTAATTATTTTAACAATTTTCATAAACATATTCAGAGTTTGGTTATTTTTCAAGGAATAGGTACAGTTTGTTTACAAAGTAACTACGAATCTCTTTCTGATGACACTTTTCTATGTTGCTTCGTAAATTCACAATAATTATTAACAATTTAAACAATTTGCATAAAGAAATTCAGAATTTGGCTATTTTTCAACGAATAGGCTCAAATTCGTTTACAGAATCAACTAAGAATATCCTTCCGATGACTCTTCTATATTGCTTTATAAATTTACAAAAATTATTAATTATTTGAACAATTTTGTTAAAAAAATTAAGAGTTTGGCTATTTCTCAACGAATAAGCTCAATTTTCTACAGAATTAAGTAAGAATATCTTTCAGATTACTTTTTTCTATGATGCTAAGAAAAGTCTTTCTGATGACTATTTTCTATGTTGCTTATGTAAATTCACAACAATGATTAATTATTTAAACAATTTCCATAAACGAATAACCTTAATTTGTTTACAGAATCAACTAAGAATGTCTTTTCGATGACTCTTTTCTATGTTGCTTTGTAAATTTACAAGAATTAATAATAATTTAAACAATTTGCATACAGAAATTTAAAGTTTTACTATTTTTTAACAAATAGCTAGAGTTTGGCAATTTTTTAAGAAATATGCTAAATTGTTTTACATAATTAGCTAAGAATATCATTCCGATGACTTTTTTATGTGATGCTTTGCAAATTTTCAAGAATTATTAATTATTTAAACAATTTTCATGAACAAAGTAAGAGCCCGGTCATTTTCCAACGAATAGGATCAATTAGTTTAGGGAATCAAGAAAGAATGTATTTCCAATAAATCTTTTCTACGATACTTTGCAAATATACAATAATTATTAAGTATTTTAACAATTTTCCTAAACATATCATTACATTTAACGAATTGGCTCCGTTCGTTCACAGAACCAAAAAGAATGTATTAAAAATAAGTCCTTCCTATGTTACTTTGCAAATTTACAATAATTGTTAATTATTTAAACAATTTTCATAGACATATTCAGAGTTTGGCTATTTTTCAACAATAGGCTCAATTTGTTTACGAATTCAACTAAGAATATCTTTTCGATGACTGTCAACTATGTTGCTTTGTAAATTTACAATAATTTTCAATTATTTAAACAATTTCAATTAAATAACTGAGATTTTGGCTATTTTGTAACGAATAGGCTCCATTTTTAATAGAATTAAGTGAGAATATCTTTCCAGTGAAGTTTTGCTATAATGCTCTGCAAATTTCAAAGAATGAATTATTATTTAAACAATTTTGATAAACAAATCAAGAGTTTGGCTATTTTTTAAAGAATAGGCTCAATTTGTTTGCGGAATTAATAAAGAATGTTTTTTAAATACCTGTTTCCTATGATACTTTAAAAATGTATAATAATTATCAATTATTTAAACAATTTTCATAGACACATTCAGAACAATTTGTTTACGGAGTCAACAAAGAATATCTTTCCGATGACTCTTTTCTATGTTTCTTTGTAAATTTACAATAATTTTTAACAATTTAAACAATTTTCATACAAAATTCAGAATTTGGCTATTTTTCAACGAACAGGCTCAATTTTTTTGCAGAATTAACCAAGAATATCTTTCCGATGACTTTTTCTATGATGCTTTGCAAATTTACAATAATTATTAATTATTTTAACAAATTAAGAGTTCAGCCATTTTTCAATGAATGGGCTCAGTTTGTTTACGGGATCACCAAGAATGTATTTCCAATAACTCTTTTCTACGGTACTTTGCAAATTTACAATAATTACTATTTATTCAAACAATTTTTATAAACATATTCAGAGTTTGGCTGTTTTTCAAGGAGCAGGCTCAATTTTCACAGAATTAAATAAGAATATATTTCAGATGCCTTTTTTCTGTATTGTTTTGCACATTTACAAGATTTATTAATTATTTGAACAATTTTCATTAAAAAATTAAGAGTTTGGCTATTTCTGAAAGAATAGGCCCAATTTGTTTCCAGAATGAACAAAGAATGTATTTTCAATAACTATTTTCTACGATACTTTGCACATTTACAATAATTATTAATTATTTAAACAATGTTCATAAGCATATTCAGAGTTTGGGCATTTGTCAAGGAATAGACAAGATTTGTTTCCGGAGTCAACTAAGATTGTCTTTCCGATGCTCTTTTCTATGTTGTTTTGTAAATTTACAAGAATTATTAATTATTTAAACAAATTTGATGAAAAAATAAGAATTTGGCTATTTTTCAACGAATAGGGTGAATTTTTTTACAGAATTAACGAAGAATATCGTTCCGATGACTTCTTTCTATTATGCTCTTCAAATTTCCAAGATTTATTAATTATTTAAAATATTATCATGGTCAAATTAAGAGTTTGGCAATTTGTCGAAGAAACCCTCCCGTCAAACATCCTGCTCGACATTAATTGAAACCGAGGTTAAAACGCAGCGAATACACAACTCGGTCGTATGTATAACGTCGCAGATGGTCATCCATCCGAGTGCTATGCACGCTCGAAATGGCTTGACATCTGGACTCTTCTCGAGTCGAGATTGATGAAAATTCTTTTTTTTTTGTTGAAAATGTATTTTGTTGAAAAATTGTTATTGTTGGTTAAATTAAACTGGTTTTGATTTCAAATTAACATATTTCTTGGTTGAAATATCGACTGTCACATTTTTGATGAAATTCATCTTTTAACGTTGAAAATTCAACTCTGGTTGAAAGTTGAACTGCTTTCTTGAAAATCATTCTTTTTTTTTTTAGTTGAAAATTCATCTTCTTGACTAAAAATGGTATTATTTGGCTCAAGATTAAATTATTTTGTCAAAAATTCATCAATTTTGTTAAAAAGTCATCCTTTTTGGTTGAAAAAGCAACTGTTTTGATACAAATTCGTCTTTTGGTTTTGAAAATTCATCTCTTTTTATAGATATTCCATCTTTTTGGGTTAAAAATGAAACTGTCTGTTCAAAAATTAAACTGTTGCGGTTGAAAATTAACTTTAGTTGAAAATTCAAATTTTCGGTTTGAAATTTCATTCGTTTTCGCCTAGAAAATCAAACTGCTTGGTCGAAAGTTGAACTACTTTGTTAAAAATTCATTTTTTCAGTTGAAGATTCATTATTTTAGTGAAAAATTAATTTCTTTTGTTGAGAATTTAACTACTTGGTTGAAAACTTGATTTATTTTGTTGAAAATTCGTCTTTAGTAGTACAAAATCAATTTTTTAGTTAGAAGTACATCTGTTTAGTTAAAAAATAATCTGTTTTAGTTGAGGATTCATGCATTTTCTGAAAAATTAGGCATTTTTGGTTCAATTCAACTAGTTTTGATTTAAAATTAACATATTTTTTGGTTGAAATATCAAATGTTACATATTTGTTGAAAATTCATCTTTTAAGATTGAAAATTGAACTCTGGTTGGAAGTTGAACTGCTTTCTCAAAAATTTATTTGTTTGTTGTTAAAAATGGGAATATTTGGTTCAAAATTTAATTACTTTGTTAAAATTCATCAGTTTTGTTAAAAATTCATCCTTTTTGGTTGAAAATTCAAATGTTCTGTTAAAAATTCGTCTTTTGGCTTGAAAGTTCAACAATTTGATTCAAAAAAATTTTCTTTTTGGTTGAAGATTCATCTACTTTGATGAAAATTCGTTTTTTTTTGTTTTTAAAAATTCAGTTTTCCAACTAAAAATTTAACAGCTTGGTCAAAAATTCTACCGCTTGGTTTAAAATTAACTTATTTGTTGTGAATTCATATTTGCGGGTTGAAAATTCAACTTTTTTGTTAAAAATTCACCTTTTGGCTTTAAAATATATGTAATTTGTTGAAAAATTTTCTTTCTTGGTAGAAAATTAATCTTTTTGTTTGCTAATTTAACTGTTTTTTCAACTGTTTTTATTTAAAATGAAAATATTTTCGTGATTGAAATATCAACTATTACATTTTTTGTTGAGAATTCATCTTTTTTGGTTGAAAATTCAACTATTTGATTGAAAGATGATCTATTTTATTAATTCATAAGAAAAATTAATGACTAAATTCACGAAAAAAATTGAGTCGGCAAAATTACGTAAGATAGGGGGGGGGGTTAAAAACTTACGGACCCAAACAAGGGGGGGGGGTACGTAGTTGAAAATTTCATTTAAAAAAACTTTACGAAAATTGTGCACGTCTCCCAATGTACTGTTTGGTAAAAAGGACAGATGGATCCAATTACTATTATTTGAAAGTAAATAATTTTTATCTTATAAAAGTGTTAAAAAGTTGAGAAAACTGTCAATTTTGACACTTTTCAAAACCACCTAAACCTGAAAGTACCAGAATTGGTTAATTTTTAATTTTGAAAAACATCTGAATTAATACACATACAACGATTAAATTCCAAAGAAATAAATTGAAAAGATTGTCTGAAGTTTTGAATTGGGAAATAGCCTCTGATTGTACACTTTTTAAATGTAATAATTTTAAATTCGATACATTTTCAGCTAAGATTATTTCACTTGATGGTGAATCAAAAGAGCCTTTAGGACCAAATTGTGAAGGAGAATTGTGTTTTAAAACTGATAGTATCATGAAAGGATACTGCGAAAATGAAGAAGCAACCAAAGCCATGATAGACGAAGATGGTTTTCTGCATACTGGAGACGTTGGATATTATGATGAAGATGGATTTCTTTTCATCGTCGACAGAGTGAAAGAGCTTATCAAATACAAAGGTTTTCAAGTTCCACCAGCGGAATTGGAAGCAATTTTATTAACCCATCCGAAACTCAGAGATGCTGCAGTTGTTGGATTACCAGATGAAATAGCTGGAGAATTACCAATCGCCTTTGTAGTTAAACAACCAGTAGCCGAAATAACAGCTGAAGAAATTATCAACTACGTTAATGGTAAAATCGATCACTACTCAAAAATTATCATCAGGAAAATTTGAATATAAGAAAATTTTTACAGAAATTTCGTTGATTTTTTAATTTTTGAAGAACATGTTACATATTATAATTCCAAAAAAAATTTGAAATACTTCAAATCGGTAAATAAAACAAAAAGTGAAAATCCTTCGAATTGTATAGAAACTTTGGTTTAAATCGTCTAAGATGCAGTGACAAGACAAATTCGGGTTTGGAAATAAATTAAAATTTATAGCCATCGAATTCCGAACAATACGAAATTTGAATGCTTTCATTTTAAAGAGAGCCGAAAATTAAAAATTAAAATTTAAATCAAGCAGTCGGAAAAAATTGAAATTGTCAAAGCCTCGGAATGTGAAAATAATGAAAGGTTGATTACAATGAATCTCAAAATCATTTAATTCAAAATGGATAAAAATTTTGAAGCCATCGAATTTTCAGGAAAACCAAAATTTAAAAACTTACACTTTTGTAGACGAAGACGATTTTGAAGGAATAATATTTTTTACTAAAACACTCCCAATACTAAAAAAAATAATAGGTATACATTTTTTTAATTTTAAAAAAATAGTAACATTAAAATTACATTACATTAAAATTTGAAATTTCCAATTCAAAAATCGTAGGATGATTCGAAAAAACGTTTTTTTTTTCAAATGTCTGATTTTAAAATTTTAAATAATTAAAATAAAAGAAAAAAACGTGAGCCGTCGTGGGACGCCAGACAGAAGTGATAACTTCATATGATGTCAATTGAAGTGGTTTTTCCTTGAACTCACATTGCATCATATTGTATCGTTTCGCATAATCTTTCATCATATTGTATGATACTGTATCATAATCCATTATATTATATGATATTGTATCATATTGTATTATGATGTATCATTTTGTCTCATATTGTATCATATCGTATGATATTGTATCATACTGTGCCATATTACATCATATTGCTTTATATCGTATCATACTGTGTCATATTACATCATATTGCTTTATATCGTATCATACTGTGTCATATTACATCATATTGCTTTATATCGTATCATATTGTGTCATATAGTGTGGCATAATGTAGCATATTGTGTCATATTGTGCCATATTACATCAAATTGTATCATATTGTATGATACTTTATCATATTCTATCATAGTATATGATGTTGTATCACATTGTATGACGATGTATCATTTTGTATCGTATGATATTGTATCATACAGTAGCATATTAAATCATATTGCATTATATCGTATCATATTGTATCATGTATTGTGATAGTGTATCATACTGTAACATATTGTGGCATATTGTATCATATTACGTCGTATTGTATAATATTGTATTATACTTTATCATATGATATCATAGCATATGATATTGTATCACATTGTATTATGATGTATCATTTTGTATCATATTGTATTATATCATGATATTGTATCATACTGTGTCATACTACATCATATTGAATCATATTGCACTATATCGTATCATACTGTAGCATATTATACCATACTGTAGCATACTGTATCATATTATATGATACTGTATCACATTGTATGGTATTGCATCATATCGCATTATTTTTTATCATATTATATCATGGCATATGATATTGTATGATATTGTATCATGTAGTATCATAGTGCATCATTATATTGTATTATATTGTAAATTGGTACATCATGCTGTATATCATATCATACTGTATAATATTGTACGATATTTTTTCGTAATGTATCGCATTGCATCATATTGTATTATGGTGTATCATATTGTAACATATTATATGATATTGTATTATGTTGTATCATAATGTATTATGATGTATCATGATGTATTATGCTGTATCATGATGTATTATGCTGTATCATATTGTATCATATTACATCATATTGTATCATGCTGTATCATATAGTGTGATAGTGTATCATATTTTACAATACTGTATTATATTGTGCCATGCTGTATCATATTTATTGTATTGCATCATATTGCATGATAATGTATTATAATCCATCATATTGCTTGGTTAAAAATTCTACTGTTTGGTTGAAAATTAACTTATTTGTTGTAAATTCATATTTGCGGTTGGAAATTCAACTGTTTTATTAAAAATTCACATTTGGCTTTAAAATTTATGTAATTTGTTGAAAAATTTTCTTTTTTGACAGAAAATTAATCTTTTTGATTGTCAAGTCCACTGTTTTTCATTTAACATGAAAATATTTTCGTGATTGAAATATCAACTATTACATTTTTTGTTGAGAATTCATCTTTTTGTAGTTGAAAATTCAACTATTTGGTTGAAAGATGATCTATTTTATTAATTCATAAGAAACAGTAATGACTAAATTCACGAAAAAATTTAATTCGGCAAAATTACGTAAGATGGGGGGGGGGGGGTGTCAAAAACTTACGGACCCTAACAAAGGGGGAACGTAGTTGAAAATTTCATTTTTAAAAACTTTACGCAAATTATGCATGTCTCCCAATGTACTGTTTGGTAAACAGGACCGATGGATCCAATTATTATTATTTGAAAGTGAATAATTATATGATACTGTATCATATTTTATCATATTATATGATGCTGTATCACATTGTATGGTATTGCATCATATCGCATTATTTTGTATCATATTGTGTCATGGCATATGATATTGTATCATATTGTGTCGTGTTGTATCATGTAGTATCATACTGCATCATTATATTGTATTATAGTGTAAATTGGTACATCATGCTGTATATCATATCATACTGTATCATATTGTACGCTATTTTTTGTAATGTATCGCATTGCATCATATTGTATTATGGTGTATCATATTGTATCATATTATATGATATTGCATTATGCTGTATCATATTGTATCATATTACATGCCAACGACCATACCACGCTGAAAAAACCAGGACTCGTCCGATCACTGAAGTTAAGCAGCGTTGGGCGCGGTTAGTACTTGGATGGGTGATCATTCGAGAATACTGCGTGCTGTTGGCCCGTCGTGGGTGTGGACTCACCCACACTTGTAGTTATTTACTACAAGAAACTATCCACCTAGAAACACTACCCGAATCGGGTAGTGTCACGCCTACCCTGAAAGGGAAATGGCTTAATGGTATACTACTACTACTACTACATCATATTGGAACATACTGTATCATATAGTGTGATAGTGTATCATATTTTACAATACTGTATTATATTGTGCCATGCTGTATCATATTTATTGTACTGCATCATATTGCATGATACTGTATTATAATCCATCATATTGTATGATATTGTATCACATTGTATCATGATGTATCATTTTGTTTCATTTTGTATCATATATATATATATATATATAATCCTAATGTATCATATTACATTATATCATATCATACTGTGTCATATAGTGTATCATATTGCATCATATTGCATTATATTGTACGATACTGTATCCTATTCTGTCATAGTAAATGCTATTGTATCACATTGTATGGCATTGCATCATATCGTATTATATTGTATCATATTGTATCATCGCATATGCTATTGTATCATAGATTGTGATATTGTATCATATTTTAGCATACTGTGCCATATTGTATCATATTGCATCATATTTTATGATATTGTATCATATTGTATGAGAGAGAGGAGAGAGAACGAGAGAGAGAGAGAGAGAGAGAGAGAGAGAGAGAGGTGAGTTGGAGAGAAATGGAAGAAGCGAAGGAGAGAGGGAGAGGGATTGAAAGAGTCAGTCAGTGGGAGAAACGAAGAAGAGATAGAGGAGAGGAAGCGTTACCCGTGAAGCGTTACCCGTACTTCCCCTCAAATCCTATTATTTTTGCGAGTTCACACAGGGCCATAAGAAGTTATCACTTCGAAACTTTTTTAAGTTCATGTTTCAATAATTTTTGTATATTCTCAAAAAAAGTACCTTTTTAAATTATCTTGTGTTAAATTGAAATATTTTACTTACCCATAGGAAAATTTTTCTGAATTTCTAAAATTTCCAATTTTAGACCTCATTTAAATCACTGCAGGAAATTCATGTTTCTTAAAATTTCTTTATAATCACACAACAATTTTTTCTAATTCAAATTGAAAAGTAGTTCAAAGTTCATCCCCACGAATGGAGGTACTCTGAAAAAACTTTTGATCACAAACAAAAGATTACAATTCTAAATCCCCAAAAATTTCAATAAAAAAAAAAAAAATGATTCTTGATTTTTTTGTTTAGATCGAGTTTCATCCCAAAAGCGACTCAGAGGCGGAGTTCGATTCGTAGAGGCGATTCCAAAAAATCCTTCAGGCAAAATTCTTCGAAGAGAATTACGACAAGTTCTGTAAGATAGTATTATTTTCCGGATAATAAGTATATCAGATTATTAATTTATTATGTAAATTTATTAACTGTGAAATAAATTGTTAAATAAATATTTTCCATAGCTAATACAACGAATTTTCATTCTGTTGCTTCGATTTATACAAATATTAGTTATCTAGTTAGAATTTAATCTACTAAGTTCTCAATAAAAAAGCTTCCAAATTATCAATTAAAAAAAAGACACGCAAGAAGATGAATTGACCCGCCGGATGCAATAAGCAGCCCGACGCTCGAAAACGCGTAAAATTATTGTCCGATCGTCTCAGAAAGAAAATTTTTTAAATAAAAAAATCAATTTTCGGAAAATGTAGAAATGTAGAGAATAAGGAAATGAAACTTTTTCCTATGAACATTTTTTTCTGCCAATCGTTTATTTTTAATAATAAAAACGAAATATTAAAAAAAAGTTTCTCCCTGATTTAATTAAGTTTTAAAACTTAAATCGTTCTAACTCGGCCAAATATTGTTGAAATGAGTTCATATTTGTAGAACGTATTCAAAATACTCTAGCGATGCCTAGGAAACCATGAAAAAAGTTAACAATCGCTTATTGTTCAATAATATTTAATTGTAAAATGAGATCAATCGATAATTGTGGTCTCTTGGTTTCGCCGGTAAAAAGTATCTAGGTAACTTCGACTTTCAAACAACTTCCAGTGAGTGATTTGTTCAGCAATGTTAAATGAAGTTTTTTGGAAAATCTCATATCGAATCGTTTAAAATTTACTGAGATATTCAGATTTAGAAAAAGTTCTTGACGTCTGTCCGCGCAGACTGAACTTCGAGAACGCTGCCTAACAGCGCGGGCAGACGTCAAGTACTTTTTCCAAATCTGAATATCTCAGTAAATTTTCAGGGAGAAACTTTTTTTAAATATTTCGTTTTTCTTATTAAAAAAAACGTTTGGCAAACAAAATTCTAAGAGGAAAAAGTTTCACTTCCTTATTATCTAGAATTCTGTGTTTTCAAAAAATTGATTTTTCCATTTTGAAAATTTGCTTTCTTTGAGACGAGCGGACAATACTTTTACGCGTTTTCGAGCGTCGGGCTGGTTATTGCATCCGGCGGGTCAATTGTCGAAGATTACCTTTTTTTTATATCAGCAGTAACACAAACTGTATTAAAAGAATTACAAGTATAATTTACGGTTGTTACTTTTGAAGTCGAAATTAAATTTGGTCTGAGTTATAATTATTAATGAAAAAAAATCAAAAATACACACCGAGAAAAGGATTTGGCTCAATAGTATAATAATAATAATAATAAAAATAGAAATCCTCAAATATTGTAAGGTGAATCAGATTTGAAGCTCCAACTTGAAAATTCTATGAAATATAAATTTTTATTTAAAGCCGAGCTGATTGATTGTTCGAAATTCGATGAAAATCTTTTTTTGAGAGAAATGAAGAAATATAGTATTGCTAATAAATTTAGATTGAAGAAAAAAAAATGTATGATCTTCCAGATCTATAATTTCAGAATCAGAATAAAAGAATGTCATCATGAATGAACGTAATATTCTTTTTTCGGTTTGTTTCCATAAGGGGCCACGCGTCCTATCAAAAAATTATTAATGACAAATTTGGATGAGTTTTCACTCTTTTTCGGAAGAGCAAATTTTGTCTTTTCATTTTTTTCATAGCTTTTATTGTTTGTCTAAAGATTTAATTATTTTATTTTTAATGTCGATATTTACGAATCAAACAAAAACCACGCATCCTATCAAAAAATGATTAATAATAAATTTGTAGCTCTTTTTTGGGTGAACAACTTTTGTCTCATTATTTTTCTTTCGTAGCTTGTGTCGTTTGCCCAAAAATTTAATTTTTTTATTTTCAATGTCACTTTTTACGAATAAAACAAAAACTACGTATCTTATAAAAAGTGATTAATAACAAATTTGTAGATCTTTTTCGGGTGCACAATTTTTGTCGATTTTTCAAAAAATTCAAAAAGTTCTTATAATCTAGTAGGGCTTTCAAAAATCAATGTTTTTCTTCTCTTGATTTTTTTTTCATATCGTGCGTCGTTTGGCTTACAATTTTCATAATCGTTTGTTTTTAAAATGTTGAAACCCGTGCGGAAAATGCCTTTTTTAGCCTTATTTAAAAAAAGGCTCGTACCAGGCCCTGATAAGGTTGCCTGATTAAAAAATGTGTATAACGGTCCTGGTCAGGTCCAAATAAGGCCCGGATAGGCTAGCCTTATTTTTAATTAAGGCAATCTGATAAAAGGCCGTATTTACGGCCCTGATCAGGTACGAATAAAGCCCGGATAGATTGCCCTTTTTATTAAGTAACGCAGTTTATTGAAACTTTTCATAATAATGATAATGATTAATAGTCACTTTCGTAAAAAAAGGAGAAAATAGATTAATTCATGTTGAATTTTTTTCATCTAGTATATTAGATTTTTTTACAATAGTTTAACAATAATCTACAGTGCTCAGCTATGTAAAATGCTTTAAATAATAATATTGCAATTTCATCGCATTATTAATCATTATAAATAATAATTAATCAAATTCTGATATCGTAAATTATTTATTATGTATTATGTTGAACAAATAATTATTTTATTCTAGCTTTAATAAATAATTTCGTATATTCATATATCTAACTCTCATAATGGTATGAATGATAAACCACGATTCATGGATAAAAGATTTGACACAAAAAGATTTGATTTAAAATTTGAAGATTTAAATCTTGCCGCCTTGGGCAAAAGTTCGGCTGTGGTGCGCCAGGGCGCGCAACGATTTGCCTCTCTCGCAGTCGAAACGGCGCGTCGAGTGTTTAAGACAGGAGTCGAGGCGCCGACAATCATACTTACTTGGCATAAATGCTATCGTGATAAAAAAGGTGGTTACTTTAGGGCGAGGCTCTTCTATTGCACTTACGGTCGAGCTGACTTTTTTGCTGCTGCGAGATTTTAATATACACTAGCAGTCGTGCGCGCGCCTACTAATTTTTGTTATGAAAAAGAATAAACCAAATACTTATTTTTTCTATGTTATTTATATTTAATTAATGTTACAAAATATTCGTCAAAAATAATTAGAAGGCACTACAGGATGATGTTGAAGCTAAAGGAGTAATGGATTTCTCATAATTTATTTGTAGGTAAATTCCGTCACCGTTATCATCTTGAAAAAATTGTGAATATAATTATAATTCAATTTATTATAATCGGCTCTTAAATTTGTTTAACACTCAACTTATTTATAAATTATATTGGCGTAATACATTTTTTATTTTATAAATTAAAAGAAATGTTATTTATAAAATAAATTGTGAATTATTCGTTTTAACATGTATATGAGTATATAAATTTCAAATTGATAAATACGGCGAATAATATTAATTTTCATTATTATATAAGCTTTACAAAGTTTAAAAAAATGAATGATACATAGAATAGTGGCAGTAATTACCAATCTTTCAGTTTTCAAGAAATATGATGACAAATTTTTAAATTGTCTATTTGCTCCGCAATTATTGCTGTTTATACTCTATAGTAATCCATTCGCCACTAATATTTTATTATGCATTGAGAGATGTGGTGAATTTTTTTCAAGAAAAATTAATTTTTTAATTTTTATCATAAATGATGCATGTTATTACGAAAAAGTAAAATGTATTTTAGTATAACTTTTTTTTACATGAACATTTTTGTGTGAACATTTTTATCGTATCTGTTGTTTACGTCAAAATGATTAAATTCTTTTATTATAAGAAGAAAATTATCCTGTCGATAGAACTTTCCAGGCCTTTATAAACGTTACAGTATCTTTCTTATTAAAAACTAAATTAAACAAAAACTTTTCAAACAATATATTTTTTTTCCTTCTGCGAAAATCTGTCAATTTTCTATTCTTCAAAAAATCTATAGTGGTTGATAAATTCGTATTTTTAATTGGAAAATAGTGTCTTTAGTGTCTTTTTTTTCAAAATAGTAGCAAAACAGCGTCATCGCTTGAAAAAAGTGTCAAATAGTGTCAATAGTGTGTTTTGAGCCCGAGTGCATTAAAGTCTTTAAAAATAGTTTATAATATTTTAAATCATTTCAAATCCTATTAGGTTACCGAAATAAATTCAAAATTGCTTGAAATCTTTTGATATACCCTAAAACCTGGCATAGGTCCTATTAAATCGATCTATATTTTCGAAATTTTAGAAAACTCTTCGATACAATACCCTATGCAAATTTTGTCAAATCTCTTGAAAATGCTTTAGAATCTTTTTAAATACTCTAAAATATTTCAGCCTCTGAAACCAATTGTACATTCCTTAGAATCTTTTGAAATATTGTTAAAGTTATCAAATCCTTTCAAACCTTTGGAAATCAATTGAAACATTTCAAAGCTCTTGAAAATGCTTTAGATCTTCTAAAATACCATAAAAAATTCAAATCCTATGAGTAACATTAAATTACTGAAATCAATTCAAAAATTCATAGGATCCTTCAAAATACCCTAAGATATTTAAAATCCTTCACAATATTTTAGAACTCCCTGAAATTTTTTTAACTCTTCAAAATCCCTTGCAATTTTTAAAAGCACCATAAATTATTTCCAATCCTTTGAAACTCTTTCAAATTATTGAAATCCTTTAAATCTTTAAAAATCACTTGAAACTTTTTAAAGCTTACGAAAATGTCTTGACATCTTTTAAAATACTCTTAAAGTTCTCAAATCCTTTACCATTTTTTCAAATTCCTCAAAATTATTGAAATCTCTTGGAAATGCTTTGGAGTCTGTTAAAATATCCTAAAATATTTCAACCCCTTTAAAATCTGTTGGCCTTCATTGAAATTATTGACATCTCTTTCAAATGCTTTGGATTCTTTTCAAATGCCCTAAAATATTCCCAGTCTTTTTTTTTCAAATTCCTTCAAATTATCAAAATAAACAAAAAATTCCTTGGAATCTTTTAAATTACTCCAGAATATTGCAAATCCTCTGAAATCAATTAAACTACTGAAATCGAATGAAAAATCCTTGGAATCTTCAAGAAACCTCTAAAAGTTTCCAAATTCTTCACATATTTTTGAAATCCCTTCAAATTGTTTAAATCTCTTGGAAATACCTTGGATTCTTTTGAAATACCCTAAAATATTCCCAATCTTGAAAAATTCCTTAAAAAATCCTTTCGAATCAATTAAATTACTAAAATCG
>CAKNYM010050691.1:262940-300102 GCA_932195095.1 Andricus curvator
ATCTGTTAAAATATCCTAAAATATTTCAAACCCTTTAAAATCTGTTGTCATTCATTGAAATTATTGACATTTCTTTCAAATGTTTTGGATTCTTTTCAAATGCCCTAAAATATTCCCAGTCTTTTCTTTAAATTCCTTCAAATTATCAAAATAAATAAAAAATTCTTCGGAATCTACTGAAATTCTTTGAAATATTTTCCCACAATATATCAATTTTAAATCTTTTAGAATCAATTGAAATTTTTTAAATCCTCTGAAATCCTATTAAGTTAGTGAAATCAATTAAAAATTCTTTAAAATATTTTATAATAAGTCAAAATATTCCAAATTCTTTGAAATCTTTTGAAATTCCTTGCAATTGTTTGAAGATCTTGAAAATTCCTTTTGGATAAAAAAAATACCTTATAGTCTTTGAACTTCTTTAAAATCCCTTCAAATTATCAAAATCAATTTCTTAAAGTATCGGTGTTTTTTTTAATAGCAGTGCTCATTGAGAGCTTAAAATTTCTTAATTTGAACATCTTCTTAAATTATAAAATTTTTGATCTGTAAACATACACAGATCTCTGACATACTTCTATTCAAACCGAAAAAAAATAATTATTCGAATGTGTCACTATAAGGAAATGGAGATTTGAATCCTATAAGGAAAGTAGAACTGAAACGTACACGAGTTTCACAAATGATATTTAATATGATAAATATAATTAAATCATGATAGAAATCACAGTTACAGAGCGTAAAAATGATTAATTTGAAAATTTCTTGTTTGCGTAAACAGTTTAAAAACAGACTACCATCACAATTGAGGTTATGATTCATTCCTTCTTTTACAGACTTTACCGTGCAACGGTTGGCAACACTGAGCCGCGCATTACCAAATACGAAAAAACGCGTGACGTATTATTATCGAACTCGAACTAAGTGACAAGTGATCCCGAAAAGACCACCTTGACATGCGCATGCTTCGATAGAATGGCGCTTATTGGTTCTAGTTCGCGTCCTCATTGAGAATTCAAATACGGGCGCGTACTACAGCCAATCAACTATATTACAATTCAAACATGCGCATATAAAGGCGACTCAGTTAGCATCAAAGATATTAATATCTTTGGTTAGCATCACTGATTTCAAATGCAGCACCACACACAGGCACACACTACTGTTGAATATGAGCGGCCTACAGCAAGCAAACGTTACCACCGTGTTACTCTCGAAAATCGTCAGAATCGAAAACGACAATATCGTTTAGAGATTTTATATTAAGGATTATTGTACATAATAATATGTATTTTAATAAAACATCACCTTTGGAAGTCAGCATACATATTTTGATATTTATTTCATTCTCATTTGAAAAATAAGTAAGGGATTCGATACGAAATAATGACGGCCCTGCAAAGGACCTTAATTATTTTAAAGGTACAAAAAAGGCTGCCTGACATGGACCTTATAAGGTAGCCAATTACGGCCCTTTTAATTCCGAGCGTGACGGAACACCATAAGGGCCTGATAGGATTTACTTATCCGGACCTTAAATATAATACGGCAATCCTTTCAGGACCTTATAGTGCCCGGATTTAAATTTCCGCACGGGAAATGCTAAAACTCTGATAATTTTGCTTTTATCGAAAAAGTCGTAAAAATAAATTTTTCAACTTATCGAGTACTATGAATAGCCTTCCATAGAATTTCTAAAATCTTTTTGAATTTTTAACCTTTCTTTTCATACTCTTAAAAAGTCGGCCAAAGCACGATCGAATCCGAGTAGTATTTCAAAAGTTATCCGATATACAGATGACAACGATAACAACGACAGACAGACACCGATGTAAAAATTATTTTTTCTGACTCAGACGTCGCCATTTGATGGAATCCGCGAAATTCATTTTTCACATAAAACCAATACCATCTCATTGAGATGAGAATGTAAAAATTCGAGTGTACGTCGAGTATATCTTGTCTCATTTCAGTATATTTTTCGCATATTTAGAGGAACGTGTGTCCACGTGGATTCTAGCCCCCCCCCCCCTCGTTGACGAGCGTGGAATTTTGCCATACCCCCCCCCTAAACTGTCACGTGGTTAATGGATGGTCCCTAGAGAAATGTTCTCATAAAAAAACTAGTTCGTGAAAAGTATAATCAGATAAAATAAAACGAATATTGCGTCAATCTCGTAGGTCACGCGATCAATTATTTTATACATTCAAGTCTGATATTTAAAAAAAGCGTATCACACGACAAGTGATATTATACTTATGCGATGATTATACTTCGCAACAAAAAAGGATACCTTTCACTTTCTAAATTCACCAGGTAGGTAAACTTATTTTACACCATTGAACGCTTTCTATTTACTATTTAATTTCTAATTGAATTGTTCTCAAGATAATATTTTATACCATTATTTATGTAAAGATTTAATAGATCCACGTTTTTTTTACTAATTTAAAGATGATATTCCATTATTAAAAGCAAAAAAATACTGCAGTTCAGAAAAGAATTCTTTATCTTAGAATTGATAAGGAAAATAAATTATTTTCAAGAAATAAACTTTGTCCCTTTTTACCATATGGAAATATAGTGTACCTATATAGTATTGTGTGAGATTAAGACTTCAGTTCTCTTTTCTTTCTAGTTATTTCTTGATTACAGTTGTTCGTAAAAGTGAATTTAAGATTTTGAATCAACAATATTCAGGAAAGTTGGGAAAATTTTAAAATGAGGAGTGACAACAATATTTTGAGAGGACCACCATTGGCTGAAAAATGGACCTACAAATCTGCAGGAGAATATTTTTTGAAGATGATAAGAAAACATGGAGCAGCACCTGCTATGGTATTGTAGTAATTTCAATTGTTTAATTTTCTGTCCCATTTTATCATTTTTTAATTCTATTTTTTTTTCTACAAAAATATTATCTTCTATCCCGTTTTATCAGTTTTTATTCTACTCCCTTTTCCTGCAACTTTACATCCTCAAAAATTCGATCCTTTTCTGACACTTTTTATTATTTTGTAAATTTGTCCTTTTTACGAACATTCTATCATCTTTTATTCCGTTTTTAAATTTTCATTTAATTCCTCCTTCAAAAAATTATTTTCTTTTTTCATCCTTTTTATAACTGTGTCACCTTTTCTTTTTCAAAAAAAGTTATTTCACCTTTTCTTTTTCAAAAAAAGTTATTATTACTATTACTATTTTTCATTTCAGAAATTCTTTTTTTTTCTATTTCTTTTTGTAATATTGTATAATATTTTTCTCTTCTTTGGAATGCTATCGATCTAAGTTTAACATTTTTCGTTCAGTTCCTCTTTCCAAAAATTCTACCCCTGGCGATTCCCTTTTATAATTATGTATATTTTTCCCATTTCAAACAACTCTATCCTGTTTAAGATTTTTTGAGGTTTGGAAAAAAATTAGGAATATTTTATAAACTTTAAAGTTCCTTAAAATTCCACAAATTCTTGAATTTATTTTAAACTGACTCGAATTATTCCTAAAATTGTTTTAGAATCTTCCGGATTCATTTTTGAAAATTTTGTAAATCTTCCTACGTTTTAAAATCTTTTTAAATATTCTCTTATAATTCTTTCAAGATAAAGAATCACTTTAAACATTCCTAGGAAGCTTAAGAAATTTTTTTTATTACCTTGAAACCTTTCAAAATCTACAGTTTGTCTTAAGTTTTTGAAATTTTTAAAAAACTTCTAAGTACCTTTTAAAATGATTCTAATTTTTCCTTATATTTTGAAAAGATTCTGCAAATTTAAAAAAATTTCTTTTAAATCTTTCAGATTTTTTTTTGATAATGTTTAACATCTTTTGGAATGTTTTAAAATATTTTTGAATATCCTCTTAAAATAAGTGTTCTAAAATAAAAAATCACTCAAAATTTCCCCAGAAATCGTAAGAAATTTTTTTATTCTCTTGAAACCTTTCAAAGGTTTGTTCGAAATCTTCAAAAATGTACATTTTGTTTTGAATAAAATTATTTTCGTATCCTTTCAAAACTTCTAAATATCTATTAAACTTATTCGATTTTTTTCTAAAATGTTGTAATTTTGAACAAATTTGCTTTGAAATCTTCTACATTCTTTTCCGAAACCTTAAGAAATCATTTGAAATGTTTTAAAATATTTTTAAATGTTTTCTTTAAATCAATTTTTCAACAAAATTTTGTTTTAAATTTTCCTTTGAATCTTAAGAGAAAATTGTTATCATCTTAAGAGCTTCAAAATCGTTGAAAAGCTTCAAAATGTTCAAAAATTTACATTTCGTTTAAAATTTGTCGGTACCAGTAATTTTTTGGTGAAATGTGAATGTGTGAAAAAGCTTAAAAATTACAGTCTGGTAGCAAAATTTTGAAAACAGAATTGTTTCCCAACATTAAACAACAATTACAATTAAAATGTTCTCTTTTATCAATAATGTTTAGAAACATTCAGAAATAATTTTTGTCATCTAATAGAATCATATATTTGGAAATTTTGATTTACTAAATTGATGGTGCAGAAAATGATTAAGCTTTATCAATAGAAAAATGGCTATGTTTAAAAAGCAAAACTATAAAGTATAAAAGTTTATTAATTCAAAAGTTTCGAAAAAAACTAGTAAATTACTTTCAGATTGCCAATTGCATATATTGAGGTGAAAGCATTTTTTTCTTATGAACTCCTTAAAATTAAATAAGACATCTGTTTCGACAACTAAAAATTAGTATTTATAGTCTCGGATCTGAAACTTTTTATTTTTGAAAAAGCTGTGAGAATTGAGAAGACTTGATCGTGAATATGTTAAAATCATACATTTTTTAAAGTTTATCTCACAAACTGTATTTTTTAGATCAATTGGATGACATAAAAATTTATAATTTTTACGATTTGTAAATTAACGGTATACAAATAATTTATCCAGTAACCTGAATTTCCGCCAAAATAAGTTTGAAATCTTTGCATTTCAAAAGTTTCAATGAAACTTTTCACATCATTTTCAGATTTTTCAATTAAATTAGTAGAGAAAAAAGTATTTTTTTCAGATATTGACTTAAAACTAAAAAAAAATCTCTTTGATCTCTGAAAATTATTATCAAAAGTTTTTGAGCTGAAATTTTCTAATTTTTAAAACTCTATAAAAATTGAGAACGGATTTTCAACGAAATAGTTACATTGTCATCCGAAGAGATGAATTTTCAACTGAAATGATTAATCTTTAATAAATAAAGATTAATTTTCAACCAGTTGTATTTTTTACCAAAAAAGACGAATTTTCAACAAATAGTAGAATTCTCAACAAAAACAGATTAATTTTCAAATCAAAAGAGGAATTTTCAACCAAATTGTTCAATTTTTAACCAAAGAAGATTTTCCAGTCAGGAAAGGAAGGAAATCCCACCCAAATTTTAATTTCGAGGATAAATAATTTTGTAATACAAAATACAAATTTGGATTAAAAATTTCTTTGTTAAGTTTCTTTGTTTATTCGTTTTTAAGGACATAAAAATATATAATTTTCTTAAGTTTCTTGACAAAATTCTGAAAAATTTTCGAATATTTCACATATGTCCCCTTTTCTAACTCCTCGAATTTGTTAAGGGCGATTAGACGCAGTTAATTTGATTGTTTTTCAGGATTTTGAAAATTTTAGGAAAAATTCGAGTAAATAAGATAAATCTCATTCAATCTGACTCGAACTATTCCTAAAATTTTGAAAAATCTTACGAAATTTAAAAAATTGTCCTCAAATCTTCCAAATATTTTCGACATTTGTAAAAATACTTTGAAATATTATAAATTTTTTTCAAAAATCAATTTTTCAAAATAAAAAGTGATTACAAATTTTCCTATCAATCGCAAGAAAGGTTTTTTTAGTTTCTTCATGCCTCCAATATTATATATTAAATTTTAAAGTATTAACTAAAATTCTGAAAAATTACAAAAATTCCCTTTAAATCTTCCAGAATCTGTTATGAAGATTTCAGAAATCTTTTGTAATCTTTTACAATTTTTTGTCATATTTTAAAATGTTTTTAAATATTCTCTTAAAATTAATTTTTCAAAATCAAAAGTCAGTCCAAATTTTCCCATGAATTCTAAGAAATTTTTTTTTTCCTTAAGAAGCTTCAAAAATTTTTTTCCAAATATTCAAAAATGTACGTTCTTCTAAACTTTTGAAATATTTTCAACATTCAAATTAATTTTAAATCTTTTTAAAATGTCGAAATGTCTTAAACTTACTCGCATTTTTTATAAATCTTTGTAATCTTGCTAATTGAAAGATTTTGCTTGAAAATCGTTCCCATTCTTTTTCAAAATTGAAGAAAATGATTTTAAATCTTTTGAAATCTTTGTTAATTTACTCTTAAAAGTTATTTTCAAACTAAAAAATCAGTTTACATTTTCCCAGGAATTTTAAGAAATTTTTGTAGTATCTTGAAACCTTTTTAAATTCTTAAAGATCTTTTTCATTTTTGAAACCTTCAAAAATCAAAAAATTACATTTTGTATAGAAAAGTGCTGGACACCTCTCTTACATTGATAATAATTATTATTGAATATATATTCTTCAGATAACCTTACATTTCTCATAAAACTGAAGTTTGCAGACTCGTTTTTTAAATGGGGAAAAAAATTAAAACTTCATCTAATCACAAACACGGTTCCGAAAATCCCTATATTTTGAAAGATAATAAAACATTTTCTTCGCAGATTAGTATGGAAACAGGCAAACAATTCACCTTCAGCCAAATTCTCGAAAAAAGTTTAAAACTGACAATAAGTCTTGAAAAACTCGGTTTAAAACTAAACGACCGAGTTGGAATCTGCAGCGAGAACAATTTAAATTTCGGAATTGCAATTATGTCCAGTATTTTTCTGGGCACCACATTATGTCCTTTCAATCCGTCATACACAGAAAGGGAATTAATTTACGGAATGTCAATCTCAAAGCCAAAATACGTCTTCGTATCAATTTCATGTTTGCCAATGATGCAAAAAGTATTGAAGAATTTACCCTGGCCTATACGTTTAATTCTGCTTTATCCGGATGCTTCATGTTCGGAATTTCCTAATCTTCCAGATCTAATTTCGAAGATTTCAGATTTAGAAATGAAAAATTTCAAACTCCCTGAAATTGATATCAACGAGCATGTTTTGTTGATTGCTTGTTCATCGGGAACTACAGGACTTCCAAAAGGAGTGATGCTGACTGATAAAAATATTTTGACGATGATTCAACAACAGAATCAAGACCCAGCTCGTATCATACAACCCGATTCGTCCGTTTTGGAAATGCTGCCAATGTATCATGCTTATGCCTTTTTTATTTTTATTTTTGCAATGGCATTGAAAGCAAACTTGATTGTCCTTTCGAAATTCGACGAACGACTTTTTCTGAAGGCGGTGGAAAAATATAGGATTGATACTTTGACTCTAGTGCCACCCCTGATGGTTTTTTTGGCCAAAAGTCCGATTGTGGATGAATATGACCTGTCTTGTGTGAAAAAAATAGTGTTAGTAGAAAAGATTTTAATTGTTTCTTTTGTAATTTGTTCAGGGTGGCCGATTTTTTCCCGGTTCGCAAACATTTTTTCATACAAAGTAATTATAACTAAACTGCAAATTAAAGCACTTAAAGTAGAATTCTTTTGAATTTTAAACTTTAAATAATCAAGCTTAAACAAATTTTAATTCAGAAATTTTTGATCAAAACGCTCAATAAATTACACGTATACATTGAAGTCTCTTAATACTTTTCTATTGAACAAATTTAAATCAAATTCCATTGAACTGCCAAATTTTCAATTTTAAAACTTTCGTAAATTGAACAGCGGAAATATTTATGGTTAAAGAATACCATCATTTTCAATTATTTACATTGAAGAATGAATAATTAAATTGGTAAATTTTCAAAAATAAAACATGAAAAATTGCACCATTTAATTATTTTTGAACTGGAATATTTTGTAGATTAGAAGCTCAATTATTTTATGTCGTTTCAAATGACTAATTGTTCAATTGCTATTTACATATCAAAAATAGGTTTGACATATTTTTAAGCGTGATCCTAAAATTAATTTTTGAACATAAAAAATCATTAAAAATTTTCACAGGAATCTTAACACATTTTTTTTATTATTTTGAAACCTTTCAGAATTCTTAAAAAGTTTCAAAATTTTATTTCGAAATCTTAAAAAATCTACACTTTGTTTAAAACTTTTTCAAATTTTGAATTATTTTTCAAAAATTTTCAAATTTTTTAAATATATTTTCAAATGATTCGAATCATTCTTAATTTTTTTTTTAAATCATGAATAATTTAAAAAAGGCCTTAAAATCTTCCAGATTATTTTTTAACAATTTTGGAAATCTTTTGAATTTTTTTTAAATATTCTTTTGAAATTAAATTTTCAACATAAAAGATCATTTTAAATTTTCCTATGAATTTTAAGACAATTTTTTATTCTCTTGTAACTTTTTAAAATTCTTAAGAACCTTCTAAGTTTTTTTGTTCGAAATTTTCAAAAATATAAATCAGAAACTCGAATTTTTTTAAAATTAATCAATCTTCAATTGTTATTTATAGATCAAAATTTAACACTTTCACTTACAAATTAAATTTTTTTAATGGAAAATTGAAATTTAAACGCTCAATAATTTAAACATATGCAACTTCAAAATTTTATTTCAAGATCTTCCAAAATCTACACTTTGCTTCAACGTTTTTCAAATTTTGAATTATTTTTGAAAATTTTTCAAATCTTTCAAGTATATTTTTAAATGAGTCGAATTTGTCCTAATTTTTCTTTTTTATCATGAATAATTTAAAAAATGGCCTTAAAATCTTCTAGATTCTTTTTTGACAATTTTGGAAATTTTTTGAAATGGTTTTAAAAACTTTAAAAATATTCTCTTAAAATTAATTTTTCAACATAAAAAATCATTTTAAATTTTCTTATGAATTTAAGAAAAAAATTTTTATTCACTTGGAACTCTTAAAAATTCTTAAGAACCTTGTAAATTTTTTTGGTAGAAATCTTCAAAAATCTGAATTGAAGACACGAATTTTTTCTAAGTTATTCAATATTCAATTGTTATTTACAAATCAAAATTTAACAATTTCACTTATAAATTAAAATTTAAACGCTCAATAATGTACACGTATAAAATGAAAGCTTTTAATACATTTCAATTAAATAAGTTAAAAATGCCATTAAACTGTACATTCTTAAACTTCAAACTTTTATAAATTAAATAGTTCCAAGATTTCTGGTTGAAGAATATAAATCCACACTATCATTTTCAATGCTTTAAATTGAAGAATGAATGAATAAATTGGTAAATTTTCAAAAATTATATCATTTTAAACAATTTTAGGTTAAAAACATTAAAAATTGATATTATTTTAAGTCGTTTCAAATGATTAATTGTTCAACTGTTATTTATACCTCAAAAAATAGGTTTGCCATATTTTTAGAAATGATATTAAAATTAATTAAAAAAATAGTCATTTAAAATTTTCAAAATTAGCAATATAACTTAATATTTAAAAAAAATTTGATATCGAACTTATTTTTAATTTTCAAGTGATTAAATTAGTGATTAGATAGAGTTTTCTTCTAAAAATGTGTAAAATTCCCGGTCAAAAAATAAATTCACTATCATTCCCCGGGTTTTTCCGGTCTTAAAAAATTCACAGTTTCCCGGTCAAGCGGCCACCCTGTTTTTTGTTCTTGGAATTTATTTAACAGTTTTAAAAAGTATATTTCGTTTCCTAGATGCGGTGCAGCTCCATTATCTCAAGAAATAGCAGAGATTGTCATGAAGCGCTTTAAGCTTCCTTTCATAAATGCTGGTTATGGAATGACTGAACTCACTTTAACTGTAATAAATTCTCCAGAGAATCATAAAATGAATAGCATTGGAGTTCTTCAACCAGATGTTATGGGTATCAATTTTTTTAAATTTTCATTATTAAAAATATGTCGAAATCTATTGTAGGTCGCTTTTTGTAACTGGGTTAAAAATTAGAAATCAAGGGCATTATTCATAATAAAAATGTAAAATATCGAATAGATATGTATCAGCATTTAATTTTTAAATCTCGTATTTGATCATTAGAACTATGAACGTATCTAATTTAAAGCTTCATTTTCAATCGGTCAAATTTTGATTGCCCTAAAATCAAAGTTTTCCAATTACAAATGAAATAAATTTTGAAGGCTTTTAATTAAAAATTATGTTATTGCAAAAGCATTCTATTTCAAACACTCCCGGCTTATAATTGCGCAACTATTAAGGTTTTCAAATTGGTTGAAAATTCCTCCTTTTTTGTTGAAAACTCATCTTTTGGCTTGCAAATTCAACAATTTGATAAAGATTTTTTTCTTTCCTGACTAAACAATTTTTTGGTTGGAAATTCAACTATTTTGTTGAACCTTCGGCCTTTTGGTTTGAAAATTTCGGGATGAAGTATCAACTGTTCCATAGAAAATTCGTATTTTCGCCTATAAAATTGAATAATTTGGTAGAAAATTCAACTAGTTGGTCGAAAGTTCAACTACTTCGTTAAAAATTCATTTTTTTTGGTTAAAGATTCACAATTTTAGTTCAAAATTCATTTCTTTGATTGAAAATTTAACTATATGGTTGAAAATTGATGCATTTTGTTGAAAATTCGTCTTTATTGGTAGAAAATCAATTTTTTGTTAAAAGTACGTCTGTTTGGTTGGAAATTAATCTGTTTTAATTGAGGATTCAAGTATTTTGTTGAAAATTCGGTATTTTTGGTTTAATTCAACTGGTACTGATTTAAAATGAACATATTTTTTATTTGAACTATCGACTGTTACATTTTTTTTGAAAAATCATCTTTTAAGGTTGAAAATGGTATTATTTGGTTCAAAATTTAATTATTTTGTTGAAAATTCATCAATTTGATTAAAAATTCAACTGTTTTGTTAAAAATTCGTCTTTTGGCTTGAAAATTCAATAATTTGAATACATTTTTTTTTCTTGACTAAAAAATTTGTTAGTTGAAAATTCATTTATTTTGTTGAACTTTTATCCTTTTGGTTTGAAAATTCATCTCTTTTTATAGATATTCCATCTTTTTTGGTTAAAAATGCAACTGACTGCTTAAAAATTAAACTGCTTCGGTTGAAAATTAACTTTTGTTGAAAATTCACATTTTCGGGTTGAAACTTCATCTGTTTTACAGAAAATTTGTATTTTCGCCTAAAAAATTCAACAGCTTGGTAGAAAATTCCACAATTTTGTATAAAATGTAACTAGTTGGTCGTAGTTGAACTACTTTGTTAAAAATACATTTTTTTAGTTGAAGATTCATCATTTTAGTTAAAAATTGATTTCTTCGGTTGCAAATTTAACTATTTTATTAATATTTATTTATTTATGTATATTGCTAAAAATTCATCTTTATTGGTAGAAAATAAATTTTTTGGTTAATAGTACATATGTTTAGTTAAAAATTAATCTATTTTAATTGAGGATTCATGTATTTTATTGAAAATTTGGCATTTTTGGTTAAATTCAACTGTTTTTCATTTAAAATTAATGTATTGTTTGGTTGAAATATCGAATGTTACATTTTTTTGAATAAAATTCATATTTTGGTATAGAAGAGACAACTAAAATCTTTTTTGGATGAAAATTCGATTTTTTTTTAAATTTGTCTTTTTAATTTTCTTAGACGAAAATGCAACGGTTTGTTCGAAAATTTAACAATTTTATTTTTAAAAAATCGTCTTTTTGGGTTGAAATTTCAACTATTTTCGTAAAAAATTTACTTTTTGAATAAAATTCATATTTTGCCGTTGAATAGTCAACCCAAATCTTTTTTAGAATTCTTCATTTTTGGTAGAAAATTAATCTTCTTGTTTGAAAATTCAACTAAACGGTTAAAAATGTACGTATTTTGTTGAGAATTAATCTTTTTGTTTTAAAAGTAGTCTGTTTTGGTAAAGAATTGAACTATTTTGTAGAAAATTCCGGTATTTTGGTTCAATTTAACTGTTTTTGATATAAAATGAAAATATTTTCTTGATTGAAGTATCAACTATTACATTTTTTGTTGACAATTCATATTTTTTGGTTGAAAATTCAACTGTGTGTCGGAAATTCAACAATTCTGATTAAAAGGATTGTCTTTTTTGGTTGAAAATTCAACTATTTTCGTAGAGAATTTTTAAATTAATTTATATATTAATTTATTATTTCAATTTTTTAAACTTTTTTAATAAAATTCATCATTTGGCGTTGAAAAATCAACTAAAATATTTTTTGGAATACTTCTTTTTTGGTAAAAAATTAACCTTCTTGTTTGAAAATTCAACTAAATGGTTAAAAATGTATGTATTTTGTTGAGAATTCATCTTTTTTGGCAGAAAATGAACCTTTTAGGTTGAAAATTCATCTTTTTGTTTTAAAGATAGTCTGTTTTGGTCAAGAATTTAACTATTTTGTAGAAAATTCCGGTATTTTAGTTCAATATAACTGTTTTTGATATAAAATGAAAATATTTTCTTGATTGAACAATCAACTATTACATTTTTTGTTGACAATTCATATTTTTTGGTTAAAAATTCAACTATTTTCGTAGATAATTTTTTAATTAATTTATATATTAATTTATTATTTTAATTTTTTAAACTTTTTAAATAAAATTCATCATTTGGCGTTGAAAAATCAACTAAAATACTTTGTGGAATTTTTATTTGGTAGAAAATTAACCTTCTGGTTTGAAAATTCAACTAAATGGTTAAAAATATATGTATTTTGTTGAGAATTCATCTTTTTTGAAAGAAAATGAACCTTTGAGGTTGAAAATTCATCTTTTTGTTATAAAATTAATCTGTTTTGGTCGAGGATTGAACTATTTTGTTCAAAATTCCGCTATTTGGGTTCAATTTAATTGTTTTTTATTTAAAATGAAAATCTTTTCTTGATTGAAATTTCAACTATTAAATTTCTTTTGACAATTCATATTCTTTGGTTGAAAATTCAACTACTTGGTTGAAAGTTTATCTATTTTGTTGATTCATAAGAAATACTAATGACTAAATTCTCGAAAAAAATGTGAAAAATTCTACTGTTTTGTTAAAAATTCACCTTTTTGGCTTTAAAATTTATGTAATTTGGACCTTAACAAAAGGGGTACGTAGTTGAAAATTTCATAAAAAAAAGTTTACGGAAATTATGCACGGCCCCCAATGTACTGTTCGGTAAAAAGGACATTTGGATCTAATAATTATCTCAAAGTAAATCATTTTTACCCTGTTGAAGTCTTGAATATTTGGGAAAACTGTCAATTTTCACACTTTTCAAAACCACCTGAACCTGAAAGTAACAGAATTAGTTAATTTTTAATTTTGAAAACCATCTAAATTAATACACAACCAACGATTAAATTCCAAAGAAATAAATTGAAAAGATTGACTCAAGTTTTAAATTGGAAAATAGCCTCCGAATGTACAGTTTTTAAACGTAATAATTTCAGGGTGGCGATTCGGCGGACGATTTCAAATTCCCGGTCATTTCCCGGTTTTCCCCGGTCAAGTTTTTCAATTTTCCCGGTCAACTCAAAGTAACATATTTATATTTGCCGCAAAACGCAAACATTTATTTTAATTCATGACGTTCGTTCTAAACATCTTTTAACACAACAGAGCAAAACGTTGCAAAATAAATTAATTTTGAAAAAAATACTTAAATTTTCCACTAAAAAATATCAATTTTTTATAAAAAAATGGAATAGTTAAACTTTCAGTTGAAAAAATTAATTTTCAACAAAAAAAAACGGATTTTCAATAAAATAGTTCAATTTTCAACCAAAGTGATGAATTTTCAAATCAAATTATGAATCTTTATCTGGAATAGTTCAATTTTAAACCAAAAAGATAAATTTTCAACTAAAATGATGAATATTTAACTGGAAAACTCGAATTTTCAACCAAAAAGACGAATTTTTAAAGAAGATTACATTTTAAATAAAAAGATTAATTTTCTACCCAAAAATACAATTTTTCAACTAAATACATTAACTTTTAAAGATAAGGTTTGAAGTTTTAATAAAAGAAGACAAATTTTCAACCAAATAGTTAAATTTTGAACTGAAAAAATAATAATTTTCAATCGAAAATGGCATAGTAACATTTTTAGTTTAAAAAATTATTTGTAAACCAAACATAAGAGTTTTCAACTAAAACAATGAATCTTTAACTGAAATAGTTCAATTTTCAAACCAAAAAATTAATTTTTACTTAAAAAAGATAAATTGTCAACCAAAACTTTAATAATTAAATTTCAAGTTAAAAAATTAATGTTTAACCAAACAGATGAATTTTCAACAACAGCTATGGAATTTTCAATTGGAATAAGTTAAATTTTCAGTTAAAAAAATTAGTTTCAACAAAAAAAAAACTAACTTTTAACAACAACAAAAACTAACTTTCAAAATAATAGTTACATTGTCAAACAAAGTGATGAATTTTCAAATAAAATTGTAAATATTTAACTGCAATAGTTGAATTTCAAACCAGAAACATGAATTTTTAACTGCAATGATGAATCATTAACTAGAATAATTGAATTTTTGACCAAAAAGATTAATTTTCAACCAAGAAGATTAATTTCTACCAAAAAAGACGAATTTTCAACTAACAAAGATAATTTTTCAACCAAAAATTGAATAATCAAATTTTTAGTCAAAAATGAATGTTCAACCAAAGACATGAATTTTGAACTAAAATTATGAAATATTCAACTGGATTAATAGTTACACTTTCAGCTGAAAAAAAAATAATTTTCAACCAAAAAACATCCAAATAAAAAACAAATTTGCAATCAAACAGCTCATTTTTCAACCAAAGAAATGAATTTTTAATTAAAACGATGGATTTTCAAATGAAAAAAAAAAATTTTTTTAACAAAAGAGCTTAACTTTCAACCAAATAATTTTATTTCAAACCTAAAAGATGAATTTTCAACTAAAATAATAAATATTTGACTGGAATACTTGAATTTTTAACCGAAAAGAAGAATTTTTAAACAAGAAGATTAACTTTCAAAGAAAAATAAGATAATTTTTTACCAACAAAAAAATCGATTTTTTAACAAAATACATGAATTTTCATCGCAATAGTTAAATTTTCAATTAAAAAGACAAATTTTTATCCAAATTGTGGAATTCCGAACTTGAAAATTTTAATTTTCAACTCAGAATGGAACAGTTAAATTTTCGTTTAAAGAAATTAATTTTCAACCAAACTGGTGAATTTTCAAATAAAATGATGAATCTTCAACTGAAATGATGAATCTTGAACTGGAATAGTTTAATTTTGTGCCAAAAAGATGAATTGTCAACCATAAAGTTTAATTGTCTACAAAAATAGATGAATTTTCCACAAAGTAAATACATTTTCAAACAAATAGTTTAATTATTAAATGAAAAATATCAATTTTCAATCAAATAGTTGAATTTTCATCAAAAAAAAAGATAAATAAATTTTTAACAAAAGTTTAACTTTTAACCCAGTAGTTGAATTTCTAACTAAAAAAGGATGAATTCTCAACGAAAAATGTAAAAAAAATTTCTATTATAATTCAGAAATATTTCTTCTTTGAAATTCTACTTCTACTTTGAAAACTGCTTGAAGTACTTTTATTACCTAAAATTTAGAAGAGGGAACTTTCAAATTGTGATGAATTCTGACTTGAAAGAGGGATTTTTAAAAATTCCTTTTTTCTCAATCCGAATTATAATTCCTTTAAAAAATTCCCATTCCATGTAAAACATTCCCTGTTCCAAGTGAAATTATATTTCTTGAATTTTGCTATGATCAGAAGTAAATTCCCGGTTTTTAAATTAAATTCCCGGTCATTTCCCAGTTTTTTTCCGGTCAATAAAATTCCAGGTAATTTCCCGGTTTCCCGGTCAAGTCGCCACCCTGAATTTTAAATTCGATACATTTTCAGCTAAGATTGCTCCACTTGATGGTGAATCGAAAGAGCCCTTAGGACCAAATTGTGAAGGAGAATTGTGTTTTAAAACTGATAGTATCATGAAAGGATACTGCGAAAATGAAGAAGCAACCAAAGCTATGATAGACGAAGATGGATTTTTACATACCGGAGACGTCGGATATTATGATGAAGATGGATATTTTTTCATCGTCGATAGAGTGAAGGAACTGATCAAATACAAGGGTTTCCAAGTTCCGCCAGCGGAATTGGAAGCAATTTTATTAACCAATCCAAAAATCAGAGATGCTGCAGTTGTTGGATTACCAGACGAAACTGCTGGAGAATTACCTCTCGCCTTTGTAGTTAAACAACCAGAAGCTGAAATAACAGCTGAAGAAATTCTTAAATACGTTAATGGTAAAATTATTTCCAAAATTTAGATTCTCTGAAAAAAATCGAAGATGAGAAAACTGTTATCTCGGAACGCAATTCAAATTATCCAGTAATTTCTGTACGATCAGTTTTCAGGGATGGTCTTATTTTTAAAATTCTTATATAAACAAATTTTGTTTCAGAACGAGTATCACCGCAAAAACGACTGAGAGGCGGAGTTCGATTTATCAAAGCGATTCCTAAAAATCCTTCAGGAAAAATTCTTCGTAGGGAATTGCGGAATATATTAAAATCAAACTTATGAAAAACTTCCTTTCTCTTTTCAATTTTAAAATTAAATTAAATACTCGAACTTTTTGTTGAATCGAAAATTTTATGATGAATAAGAAATACCTTATTTTACAAAATTTTTATACAAGTCATATGGCGGTAATTTATTCATTCTTCAATTATTTAATAATAATTAGATACCAGTGCAAACAAGTATCAAGAAATCAACATACATATTGCACATGTATAAATGCCAAAAAAAAAACACCTAATAAATGATATTTTTGAAGTACGAAATATTTTTATTGAAAATGCACCTTGATTTTCCCGATTTCAATTCGCTCCTAACATTATTATTTTTAGAGAGAGGATAATCGCCACTGTGAAGTTAGCTCTGGATAATTTCGAATTGAAAGCGCTAAAATTTTGTTTTTAAATATATGACATGATTTTCAGTTAAAACGTTCCAATTCAAAATATTTTAAAATAGGTAAAATGTTGAAAAAAGGACAATATGTCGAATGGAATTAAAAGGAATTGAACTTGTATCATTTACGAATAAAAGTGTTTAAAATCGGCTAATTTAAAATTTAAAAAAATTGTAACAGTAGCTTTCAAAATTCAAAACTTTCAACTAAAATTTTTTAATTTGAACAATTTCATTAGGAAGGAGATGAAATTATATCATTTTTTATTCAAAACGTTCAAAATTGAAGAATTTTATTTTGAATTCAAGAATCTCGAAATTACATGATTTCAGATTAAAATTTCGAAAATAGGAAAATTTAAAAACGTTAAAAATTCAAACATTCAAGCATTCCACATTAAAAAAATGTTTAACTTTTGAATTTTAATACATTTAAATTCGAAGTGATTAAAATTTGATAATTTGAAATGGAAAACTAAATTAAATGATTCAAAATCAAAGCTTCTGAAATTCTAGAAATTTAAATTTTGATTGAACTAAACAAATTATGATTTGACATAAAAATTAATTCGACAAATTTTTATAAAATAAATTCACATTTATTTTCACCGTTCAAAATGGAACATTTTCAATTATAAAACTTTCAAATTGAATTATGCTCAAAAAACGTTCGAAATAAAAAGTAATTTTAAATCTGAAACATTAAAAATGAAAAAATGTATGCTCTAAAACTGTAGCCATACAAAATTAAAGAAATTATTCAATTACTCAATAAAATATTTTTCTTTTGAAACTGAGTTTGAAATTGTGAACTTTCTGGAAGTTATTGTCTTAATTTTTCATTCTTTGGCATTTATTCTGGAGGCTTTTAGTTCAAAATTGTTTAATTAGAAATCTACTCTATGATTTCGAAGAATTTAAGAAACCAGAAAGTTTTTTACGTATAAAATTGAAACCAAACAATTTAGAATATTTAAATCTAAAATTATTCAATTTAAAACATACTACCAAGGCTTTTAATATGAAATTTTGAAATATTTAAAAATGAAATTGTCCTGACATTTTTAATATTTGTATTTCAAACTACTACATTGTGAAATTCGAAACCTCGAAAAATTAAGAAATTTCAAACCAAATATTTTCGAATTTAAGCATTTGAAGCAAACAAAAAACTTTAGTTTTAAGGCCTCAAAGATTAAACCTTTATAGAAATGCGCATTCAAAACTATAATTTTAAATTATGGATATTTTAAAGATGATAAATATATTATTAATAAGTATTATATCCTGTAGTATCATGTGCCTTTCAAACCGACTGGAAAGATTTTTTTACTAAAAAATGTGATTTCTGTAAACAAAAATCATTCAAAATTGAAGAATTTTAAATATGGTGAACTTTTAAAGATTAATGATTCTAAACATTTTGAAAATTCAAGAGAAACAAGTTCATGCGACCCGACGGTTCACATTGGCGCTAATCCGCTCTCTATTATTAATATAATAATTATTATTATTACTAAGTTTTTGAATTAAACCATTACATTTTCCATTTTCACTGAGAATTAAATACTTTGTATCGAAGAATCTACTGTAACCTCTGCTTTACTTCCTCTGGAATGCGAGTCAGGTACCAACGATGATCTTCCCCAGGTGCAGTCGCCAAAACTCCACCAATATTAGGGAAACTAGTTTCGGAATTATAAGAGTAAGTCTGTCCATGGAGATCTGTAAGTTTTCCTCCAATAGCATGAAGAATCGCTTCTGGTGCACAAGTATCCCATCTTTTACATCCTTTGCTCGCAAACACGTAGGCGTGTGCCTTTCCCTCCAAAAGTAACATTACCTGGAAGAACATTCCAAGTTTCTCAAAATGTATTTAAAACAAAAAAGAAATGAAATTTTTAAAACATTAAATTTAATTAAATTTAAAAACTAAATTAAATTAAATTCAGAATAAATCAAAATTTAAAATCTTTTTTAGGGCCCAACATTTAAGTTTCACTACGAAATTTTTAGAAATTAAAAATGAAAATAAGAATCTAACGATCGAATTTGGACAATGCACTCTGAAATGTAGTGATTCAAATAAAAAAAAATAAAAAAAAGAAGAAAGAAAATTCCTTCTACTTTTTCTGTCTTCTTTTTTTTATCAATCACAATCAAAAAACATGTTTAAAAAATGTATCAATGTTTCGGTGTTCATTCAATACCTTTTTCAAGGCAACAATATATTGTGCACGAAGGCAGCGAAATAGTCTTTTTACGGCAGAGCGTTGAAAATTGAAAATACTAATTTCCGATGTAAAACGCTAACGTAACTTAAAGTTGTTGAAAAATTATGAACTTTTAAAATCTAATTATTTTTGTTCAAAAAACGCTAACAAAACCGAAAAACGTAATTTGTTGAAAAATGTAATCTTTGAAATCTAGCAATTTTTTAATTAAAATATCAATTTCCAAAGAAAAACTCAAACACAATCCGAAGATTTAAATCAAATGTTTTTTGTTTAAAAATACCAACATTAGGTAAAACATACCAACATAACCTACATTGTGAATATTATTTGAAATCTAATAATCTTTCATTAAAAATACCAATAATTTCCGACAAGAAACATTTTTGTTTAAAAAAACCGATTTTTTATGAAAAATGTTAATGAATCCTGAAACTGTTCAAACATTGCAAATCTTGTTTAGATTATAATGATTTTTGTTTTAAAATACCAATTCTTGGTGCATAACGCTAACATAACCTACAATTGTTAAAATTGGTGAATCTTTTTTATTATTAAAAATATATATTGCCGACAAAAACACTAACATAATCCAATTTTTTAAAAAAAGATTCTAAATCTTATTCAAATTATAATTATTTTGTTTGAAACACCAATTTTTGTAAAACAATAACACAACCTCAAATTATTGAAGTTTGAGAATTTTCTTTGTAATATAATTATTTTTATTAAAAATATCAATTTCAGACGAAAAGCATTAACATAATAAAAAATTGTAAAAATATTTTAAATATTGTTCGAATTATAATGACTTTTGTTTTACAATATCAATTTTTGGTGTAAAACGCTATAACGTAACCTAAAATTGTCAAAAAATGAAGACCCTTCAAAATCTAATGATTTTTATGTTTAAAATAACCGATTTTTTAATGCAAAATGTTAATATATCCTGAAACTGTTCAAACATTGTAAATCTTGTTCAAATTATAATTATTTTTGATTTGAAATACCAATTATTGATGTATAACGTTAACATAACCTAAAATTGTTAAAATTAGTGAATCTTTTTTATTATTAAAAATATATATTGCCGACAAAAATACTAAGATAATCCAATTTAAAAAAAAAATATCAATTTCCGAAGAAAAGCATTAACATAATAACAAATTGTAAAAATATTTTAAATATTGTCCCATTATAATGATTTTTGTTTTAAAATATCAATTTTTGGTGTAAAACGCTATAACATAACCTAAAATTGTCGAAAAATGAAGACCCTTCAAAATCTAATGATTTCCGAAAAAAAAAACACTAACATAATCCAATTTAAAAAAAAAAGATTCTAAATCTTATTCAAATTATAACTATTTTGTTTGAAACACCAATTTTTGGTGTAGAACACTAACACAACCTCAAATTATTAGAATTTGAGAATTTTCTTTGAAATATAATTATTTTTATTAAAAATACCAATTTGCGACGAAAAACACTAACATAATAAAAAATTGTAAAAATATTCGAAATATTGTCCCAGTTATAATGATTTTTGTTTAAAAATACCAATTTATGGTGTAAAACGCTATAACGTAGCCCAAAATTGTTAAAAATTAAGACCCTTTGAAATCTAATGATTTTTGTTTAATGAAATCAATTTTCTGTGAAAAACGTCAATATAACCTGAAATTGTTTAGAAATTGCTAATCTCGTTTAAACTATAATGATTTTTGTTTTAAAATACCAACTTGTGATGTAAAACGCTTATATAACCTAAAATTGTTGAAAATTGTGAAATACTAACATAGTCCAAAACTGTTAAAAGATTCTTAATCTTGGACAGAATATAATGATTTTCGTTTTAAAATAAGAATTTTTTGCGTAAAACGCTAACGTAACCTAAAGTTCTTAAAAAATTATGATCCTTTAAAATCTAATTATTTTTGTTTAAAAAAAGTTAACAAAACCAAACAACGTAATTTGTTGACAAATTTTAATATATCTTTGCTATCTAATAATTTATGATTAAAAATAACCATTTTATGTATCGAAACGCTAACATAGCCTAAAATTGTTAAAAATGGGGATTCTTGAGGATTATTTTTGTTTTAAAATGCTGATTTCCAGTGAAAAACAAACTAATAAAACGTACATTTTTTTACATTTTGAGTCTTCTTCGAAACTTTATGATTTTATATTAAAATTCGTTAGAAAAATACTAATTGCCAGTAAAAAGCACTATCATAAAACATGTATAATATTTAAAATTTTATTGAAAGGGATTTTATTTCTTATTTCTTTGAAAATGATGTTGAATGAACACCAAAAGGTTGGTCGATTTTTTGTAAATATTTTTTTATTCTGATTAAACAAAAATTATATATAATAATCTACGATTCATCAATTCTGTCTACATTGAAGCTCTTATCTATCGCTCGCTTTTCGTATGTTTTTTGTTCAATAAATAGTTTATTTACTAAAATTTGTGAATCTTTTTTTATTATTAAGAAATTAAAATGATTTTTTTCTTCATATTATTATATATTATTATTAATATAATATATTTCATAATTAATAATAATTTTAAATTTCCGACAAGAAACACTAACATAATCAAAATTTTATAAAAAATTTTAAATCTTGCTTAAATTATAATTATTTTGTTTCAAAACACTAATTTTTTGTGTAAAATGCTAACATAACCTCAAATTGTTACAATTGCAGAATTTTCTATTAAAATAATGAATAATAATGACGAATAACAATTAAAATATAATAATAATTATTAAAATTCTTCAATTTTACACAGTTAAATTTTTATAATATATTATTATTATAAATTATTATTATCACAATTCTTGGTAATTGAATCTTTTTTTCAGTTTTAAATGATATTTGGATTCGTTTAATTTTCAACGTTCTGTAGTAGAATTTTTTAGCTTTTAGTGTATTTAATTTAAAATTACTTCATTTTGAACGTTTTTTTAGAATAATTCAATGTGCAAGATTAATAATTGAAAAATTTTCCACTTGAACGGTGTAAATTACAGTGAATTTATTTTGCGATTTTTGAAAAGTTTGTCTAATTAATTGTAATATTCAATTATAATTTTGTTCTGTAACAACAATTTAAAATTCTAGAATTTCAAAAGCCTTGACTTTGGAATATTCAATTAAGTTTT
Organism: Andricus curvator; assembly: GCA_932195095.1. Lineage (NCBI taxonomy): Eukaryota > Metazoa > Arthropoda > Insecta > Hymenoptera > Cynipidae > Andricus > Andricus curvator. Next base: position 285,422 of record CAKNYM010050691.1, read on the forward strand.
TAATTTCAAATTGACAAATTTTAATCCCTTCGAATTAAAAATTATTTAAAGTCAAAAGTTTAAAATTTGATATTATTGAATTTTGAAAGCTTTTAATTAGAAATATTACCATTTCAATTCCTTTGAATTTTAAATGAACAATTTTTCAAAACTTTTATATAAAATTATTCAATTTTTAACGTTATGAATTGAAAATGATACAATTTCATCTTCTTTCTAATAAAATTGTCCAATTTTCAAACATTGACTCTTACATTTTTCAATTATAAGAGCCTCTGATTAAAAATTTTTCAATTTCAAATACTTTTAATTTTAAATTATTCAATTTTAAATGCTTTTATTCAGAAATTATACAAGTTCAATTCCTTTTCATTCCATTATTATCATTTATTATTTAAAATTTTTATTAATATTAGATTTTTAAATTGTTTATATTTGTAGTGTTAGGAAATCAAAATTCATAAAAAAAGACGAGAAAAAAAAGGAGAAAGGGGATTTGCAGGTTGCATTCTTTTGTGGTCCTCTTTTTGTTATTTTTTTTATTCCAATGAAGACATAAAAAAATGAAAGTAATGAAAAATAGGAATAAAACACAAGAGTGCAAAAATTGATAGAATACCTTGTGTCCAGCGCCTCCAACTCGTAAAATTTCTGTCGCTTCTAAAGCATTTAGAGCAGCTTCCACGGTACTGTCGCAATGTGATCTATAAATAAAAAAATAAATAAATCACTTAAAAGAAAGACAGTAAAAGAGGAAATTTAAATTCAATGTTCATTGATCTTCAAGGTGGCTACATGTTTTTCGGTCATTCAAACCTAACATATGAGAAATAATTATTATTAACTCATTTTTTTGAAAAATAATAAGAATACCTAGTAAGTCTATTCATTATATTTTTAAATACAATTTTTTTCTCCTTCTGAAAAAAAATTTCCAAAATAATTTAAAAGGCTCAAAATTGAATTTTAAATATTAAAATTTAAAGTGTTTTAAATTGAACAATTTTTAATTAGAAGAGCTCAAAATTGAATAATTTTTTATTGAAAGCGTGTGAAAATAACATGTTTTGAATAATTTTAAATTAAAAATGTTCAAAATTGAATAATTTCCTGTTAAAAATTTGAATTTAGGACAATTTCAAATTTAAAGGATTATCTTTCAAGACATTTTGAGGAATTTCAAGGATTTTCAAATATTTTAGGATCTTTTTCCGCTCTCCATTAGTAGGAATTTTCAATTGATTTTGATGGTTTCGAAGGAATTTCAAAATTTTTTCAAGAAATCCTCACATTTTAAAGCTTTTCGCAAATTGCCAGGGATTAAAAATTATATTATTACATTGACGCGTCTTTTTCAAAGACTCCTAAATGCATCTTAAATTCTCCCTAAAACTTATAATATTGCAGTTTAATTATTATAACTATTTTAATACTTCAACCAGGAGCAAATTTCATCTAGATCTATATATAACTCTTTTTCAAATTAAAAAAAAAAAAAAAAAAAAAAAAGACTTATTGGCTTCTGTTTTAGAGGTAGGCCAGTATTCGGCTTTGGACACATATTAACTCCTATCAAATACAACGCTGCTGAAGGCTGGTAACCTTCTCAGAATAAATCACCAACCAATTGAGACTCTCGGTTTCCTTTCTCCGTCCTCACCCCCCCCCCCCCCACACACACACAGTAACAGAAGTATTGGTGGGACTGACGTTACAGATAGACTATCCACCGTACGACAAATAATCACTTAACTTGGACATGATTTCGGCTCGCAAAACAAATTTCGCGCATAAAGGTGTTAGTTGGGTGTACAATCTAAACATGAATAATACAAACAATAAAGTAGCCTCGGAATGGACTGAAACTTGGATCGACAAAATGCATACACACGGTAAACGTAAAGGTCGAATTTCAGGCGATGAATGGAGACTGGGTGTCTGGAATGCTAGAGGAGTGAATGACCTTAAAATAAGAGAACTACGAGAAACTATGCATGCAAGGAAACTAGATATCTTATGTGTACCTGAGACGAAGAAAAAGGGTTGCGAAAGTAGAAACATAGAAAATGGGGTGTTGAAAGGCGGTTTTGAAATATGGTCAGGAGTAGGTAGTGAATCAAATCGTAGTCAAGGGATCGGTTTAATTATGAATAAAAAAGCAAGACAGCATCTCAAAGATCATGATTTTGTATCTCCCAGATTGTTGTGGGCTAGAATGAAGGTAGGAATCAGAAGGTTATTTATCATAGCGTGCTACGCCCCAGTTGACAGTGAGCCGCGAGAAGTCAAAGACGCTTTCTGGGACACTTTAAATGACACAATAAGTACTTGCGATCCAGGTGAAAGAATAATTCTGCTAGGAGATATGAACGGATGGGTCGGCGTTCAACGTCAGGATACAGATACAGAAAGGGTACTAGGTAAATTTGGGGATCCAAGAAAAAATTATAACGGGGAAAAATTAGTTAGCTTATGCCTAGAAAAGGGCCTATTTATTACCAATACTTGGTTTCGACATAAAATGATCCACACGTACACTTGGTGTAAAGGAAATAACCGCAGTGTAATTGACTTCGTTATTGCGGATGAAAGACTAAGAGAACTAGTTGTAGATACAAGAGTCATGAGGGGATCCGAATGCAATACTGATCATTATCTTTTAATCTCTAAAATAAACTTAGGCCGGGGATGGAAAAGAAAGAGAACAGAAAAAACGAAACAAACTCGAATAAAGATTGAAAATTTACAGAAACCGGAAGTGCGAATAGAGTTTCAAAATAAGTTAAGCGAACGCATAGATAGGGCAACTTGGGAAGCGCTTACGAGCATTAAAGATATAGAGGGCGCGTGGGCTTTATTACGGGATAGCATTGTTAAAACTGCAATTGAAGTGTGTGGTACGGCAGTGGTAGGAAGAAAGTCTGGTGATGCATGGTGGAATGATGAAATTCAAGCAGCCCAGCGAGAAAAGAAAAAAGCGCACAAGAAAACATTAAACATGACAGGTCTTAGCGATGAGGAGAGAAATAGACTCAAAAATGATTACAAAGACAAAAAGAGGAAAATGAAACGACTAGTCAAGGAGAGTAAAGAAAAAATCAGAACAGAAGAAGAGAACAAAATACGAAACGGCTTTGGAGGAATAATGAAACTACTATATAAACAGAATACGGAGTAAATGGAGGGCTCCTGCAAGCAATAAAAACAATATATACAGGCAGTAAAGCGAGCGTAAGGGTAAACGGGAAACTGAGTGACTGGTTCGATATTACGCAAGGCGTGAAACAAGGATGCGTTATGTCCTCGTGGCTATTTATCATATTCATGGATAAGTGTCTAAGAACTGCACTCTTCGACGAAGAAGGTGTAGATCTCCAAACAGTTAAGGTACGTGGGTTAGCTTTCGCAGATGACAAGATTGTTATGGCAGAATCAGTCGAGGACTTGCAAAGAATGTTGAATAAACTTCATACAAGCATGAAGGACATGGGACTCAAAATTAACGTAAATAAAACAAAAATCATGGTGTTTGAGGGAAAGAGTGAGAAAACAATGTGCAACATTGTCCTAAATGATGAGAGATTAGAACAAGTTGACAAGTACGTATATCTAGGTAGTCTATTCACTAGCGACGGAAAAATAGATGGGGAGTTAGATAGGCGCATAAATAAGGGTAAACAGGTTATCGGTAGAGCAGGGTCCATCCTAACAAATAAAAACATATCAAAAAAAGCTAAAATGGCCATACACAATTCTATATTCGTACCAACTGTACTATACGGTAGCGAGACATGGACCTGTCAAGAAAAGGACAGGAGTAAAATTAACGCGATCGGCATGAAACCTCTGCGCATAATATGCGGGAAAACACTAATGGACAAAGTCCGAAACGAGACAATCCTCAAAGAATGTGGTGCAAAAGAGACAATAATTGACACATGGGAAAGAAATCAGTTAAGATGGTTCGGACATCTTGAAAGAATGAAAGATGAACGACTGACCAAACAAGTGTATAAAGGTAAAGTAAATGGCATAATGCCCAGAGGTAGACCGCCAAAAGAATGGTTAGAATCTGTAAATGAGACATTAATCCGTAGAGACATAAGAAGCCATAGGAACACAAGAGCTTGCATGAAAAAATGCATGGACGTGAAGGAAGCTAGAGTAGTATGCCAGGACAGAAAAGTGTGGCGACAAATAGTTTGTAAACAGAGTGACAGTAGAATGAATGACGCCTGAAACAAAGATCTTGGATACTAATGGGCCCAAGTGGAGAACCATACATAACAATTTTGTGAGGCTCTTCACTTGGGGTGATCACTAGAGAGATTGATCAGCAACCTGGGTCGGAGCAGTGTTGCGGAGTAAACGTGTCATTTAAATAAATAACACGAGAATTCCAGATCAATCTAAAATATATATACCTAACACTTATATACCTATCCACCTCATACCTATTTTCCTACCTACCTTATACATATATACCCATATACACACTACTATTCTCCAACCGAGCAAGTCACGCCTACCCCGAAAGGGAAATGGCTTAATGGTATAATAATAATAATAAAGTGAATAATTTCGGAATAAAGAAGTTTAAAATTGAATAATTTAAAATTAAAAGCCATTTTCTTTGAAATCTAATGATTTTTTTACTAAAAATATCGATTTCGGGTGTAAAACGTCAACATAGCCTAAAATTGTTAAAAAGTTGTGAATCTTCGTTGAAATATAATTATTTAAAAAATTTTAAATACGAATTTCCGACGAAAAACACAAATACAATCCCAAAATACACCAACATAACCTAAAGTTGTTGCAAAATTGTAAATATTCTTTGAAAACAGAAAATTGTTTAAACTTGTCAATATTTTTCGAAATTTAATAATTTTTTTAAATAATCGATTTTCTGTAAAAAAAACGTTGATATAACCCGAAAATGTTCAAAAATTACAAATCTGATTCGAACTATAATGATTTACATACCAATTTTGTGTAAACAAACGCGCTAACATAACCTCAAATTGTTCAAAGGTTTGAATCTTCTTTAAAATATATTTTTTTTTAAGTTAAAAATATCAATTTCCGACGAATAACACTAACATGATTCAACATTTTTAAAATATTTTAAATCTTGTTAAAATTATAATTATTATTGTGTTAAAATACCAGTTTATGGTGTAAAACGCTAACGTGAACGAACATTGTTAAAAAATTATAAACCTTTAAAATCTATAATGATTTTTTCTTAAAATGACCGATCTCCTGTGAGAAAAAAAAATTAATACAACCTGAAACTGTTCCAAAATGACACATTTTGTTTGAACTATAATGATTTATATACCAATTTTGTGTACACAAACGCGGTAACATAACCTCAAATTGTTAAAGATTTGAATCTTATTAGAAAAAAAATATTTTTCAAGTTAAAAATATCAATTTCCAACGAATAACACTAACACGATCGAAAATGGTTGAAAGATTTTAAATCTTGTTAAAATTGTAATGATTTTTGTATTAATTACCAGTTTATGGTGTAAAACGCTAACCCGAATGAAAATTGTTAATTAATTATTAAACTTTAAAATCTAAAACGGTTTTGGTGTAAAATAACCGATTTTCTGTACAAAGAAAACGATAATATAAACCGAAACTGTTTAAAAATGACATATCTTGTTCGAACTATAATGATTTATATACCAAATTTCTGTAAAAAAACGCTAACATAACCTCAATTTTTTTAAATGTTGGAATCTTCTTTAAAATATATATTAAAAAAAATTAAAAATACAAATTTTCGTCGATTAAGATCAACATAATCCAAAAGAGTTCCAAAATTTTTAATCTAGTTCAAATTACAGTTATTTTTGTTTCAAAATACAAATTTGTAGTGTAAAACGCTAACGTAAAAGAAAATGTTTGAAAAAATTATGAAACTTTGAAATCTAACTATTTTTGTTTAAAATAACAGATTTTCTGTGAAAAACGTTAATTTAACCCGAAACTGATAACAAATTACAAATCTTGTTCGATCTATAATCATCTTTGTTTAAAAATGCAAATTTTTAACTAACATAACCTAAAATTGTCGAAAGTTGTAAATCTTCTTTGAAAACTAATTTTTTAATTAAAAATACCAATTTAGTATGGAAAACCCTACCCAATCCCAAAATACACCAACATAATCTAAAGTTCTGGAAAAAATTAAAATATTCTTTGAAATATAATAATTGTTTATCAAAAACACCAATAATTGCGGAAGAAAAACACTAGCATATGTAACATAACAGAAAATTGTTCATAATTGTTCATCTTCGAAATCTAATTATTTTTGTTTAAAATAACCGATTTCCTGGGTTAAAAAAGCGTTAATATAGCCTGAAACAGTTCAAAAATTGCAAATCTTGTTCGAACTATAATGATTAATGTTTTAAAATAAAAATTTTTTGTAAATAAATGCTAACATAACCTCAAATTGTTGAAAGTTTTGAATTTTCTTTAAGAAATATATTCCTTTAAATTAACAATACCGAAAAACGTAAAATGTTGAAAATTTTTTAATCTTTGAAATATAATAATATTTTATTAAGTATATCCATTTAAGGTGAAAAACGCTAACATAACATATAATTCTTGAAATTGGAAATCTTGATGATGATTTTGGTTGGAAAAAGGCTAATTTGCGGTGAAAAAAAATGACAAATCCTAAAATTTTAAAAGATGTTATGTCTTCTTGGAAACTTTATGTTTTTATATTAAAATACTTTTTTAAGAACAGTTTTAAAAGTATTAACAATCACAAATGTTTTTAAATTTGCATAAGGTTTTCCATAACTTGTAGATTTAATTTTCAAAAATTGTTAATTTAGGATATAAAACAACTTCAAGTAATGAAAAGCCGATCACTTTTTTTAGATAGGAAAATAGTAAATAATAAATTATTTTTTCAAGTCGTACCGAGTTGTGGTAAGAATTCGCTTTCCACTAGGAGGTGGACTTGGTTTGAATCCTCCAACGCCAATTCCATCAATTCCCCAAATTGTTCTACCTAGAGTTCCGTTTTCAGTATTTTTATAATACGGTTGATGAATAACTCCAGCGACTGCTTTTTCTCCAATTGCTACACCCACTAAAACTGTAACATGCTCCACGAGTCCTTGTGTGTATTCAGAAGTTCCTGAAAAAAAAAGAAAACTTGTAATTGCAAAGAAATTTAATTATCTCCCTTTAAAAAAGTCAAAAATTTCTACATTAAAATACAAGCGTTTTTTTAAATAACAAGGAATTAAAAGACCTTTAATTTAAAAGCGCTAGAAATTTGGAAAAAGTTCGAAATTGCAGAGCTCCTGGGTGTCTACTCAAATCCTGGAAAAATTCCCCGAAAATTCCAGGTGTTTCGCAAGATTATTATAAATAATATTTTTTTCAGCTTCCAGAGACTCAATTAATATGTTTAATTTAGAAAGTTTTGACAAATTATTTTACAAGATATTCTTAAATATATTATTAAAATCGATTGATTAAATAATTAAATAATACTCAAATAATACTCAAAATTTATCTTCTTATACTTAAAATGCAGTGCATATTTAGGTAAAATTAATGTGGGTACTCTTATATAAAATCAATTTAAACCGCTTCAAATTCCTAACTTTTCAAGTAAAGATATTGCATTTTCAACAAGAAAGATGAATTTTTAACCAAAAAGATTATTTTCTATCAACAAAAAAAAGATTTTTTAAAACAAAAACATTAATTCTTCACCAAATAGTTATAAATGTATTAGTTAAATTTCCAATTGAAAAAATTAATTTTGCACAGAAAAAAATTGTAACAAAGTGATGAACTTCCAACTGAAATGATGAATTTTCAACTGAAATAGATGAATTTTAAACGAAAAAGATTAATTTTGCACAAAAGAGTTTAACTTTCAACCGAGTTGTTTAGTTTCAACCAAAAAGATGAATTTTCAACTAAAATTATGAATATTATAACTGGAAAACTTGAATTTTCAACAACAACAAAAATGAATTTTCAAACAAGAACATTAATTTTCTACTATGAAGATGATGTTTCAACCAAATATATGAATTTTCAACGAAATAGTCAAATTTTCAATTATGTAATAGTTGGATTTTGAACTAAAAAAGGTCAAGTTTCAACCATAAAAAGAATAGTTAAATTTTCAGATTCAAAAATTAAATTTCAACCAAACTGATAAATTTTCAATTAAAATTATGAATCTTTAGCTGGAATAGTTGAATTTTTAACCAAAAAGATGAAATTTAAAACAAGAAGATTAATTTCTAGAATAAAGACGAATTTTCAACAAAATAGATGGATTTTAAACCAAAAAAGATAAATTGTCTACCAACAATTGAAGTTAAATTTTCAGTAAAAAAATTATTGTTCAATCAAAGACATGAATTTTCAACTAAAATGATGGAATATTCAAGTGGAATACTTACATTTTCAGTTGAAAACAAAAATTTCAACAGAAAAAAAACTAATGTTCGAAAAAATAGTTACATTTTAAAAAAAGTGAAGAAATTTCAACTAAAATGATGAATCTTCAACTGGAATATTTAAATTTTAAACCAAAAAGATTAATTTTCAACTAAGAACATTAATTTCGACAAAAAAGATGCATTTTCAAAGAAAAAAAAATAATTTTCCAATCAAAAATTGAATAGTAAATTTTTTAATTATTAAATTTAATTTTCAACCAAGGAGATTAATATTTAAATAAAATGATGAAATGTTTAACTGGAATAGTTAGATTTTTAGTTAAAAAATATGATTTTCAACACACACAAAAAAAAAATGTCAACAAAATAGTTCAAGCTAACTGGAACAGTTAAATTTACAGTAAAAAAAATAATCTTCAACAAAATAACTCAGTTTTAAACCAAATAGGTAAATTTTTAATAAAAATGATGAATTTTCAACATAGAAAATTAATTTTTAACAAGAGAGTTTAACTTTCAACCAAGTACCTTATTAAATTTTCATTCCAAAAAAGATGAATACTGAAAGAAAGATGTATTACTTGATATTTCAAACAGCTCTTTAAGCATAACTCTAAGAGAAGATAATTATAAAAAATTATAAATTGTATCAATTATTATCTCTTAAAAATAATAATAAATTGTGCAAACAATTACGCGTGTTAACCTGAATTAATTATTACCGCACTCAAATCAAAAAGTGGAGAAAAAGTAGAAAATTTTAGAATAAACTGCAACTTTCTAGCAGTATTCTACGAGAATATCGTTATAACTGATAATAAATGGTTTAAACAATTGTTTCTGTTAAATTTGATGAATTATTGCCTCGTTCTACCTAAAAAGTTAAAAAATTTGGAATAAACCGCGACTTTCTAACTCTATTCTAAGATAAAATGGCTATAAAAAATAATAAATTGTTTTAAAAATGTATTTAAACAGCTAATTATCAATAGAAAGTAATATTTTATATATTAAAAATAATTTGTATTAAAAAAAATGCAAAAAAAAATAATAATTAGCGATAAAACTCGCAAACCCTAATTTTCCACTTATGGGATTTTTTTGGGGCGCTATAAATCAGACTTATGGGGGTGATATTTAAAAATAATTATTAATATGTATTCTATAGCTAATTGTGAGAAGAAATGTTAAGTTTCAACTTAATTCACGTGATATTGATGATACGGAATAAAACGTACAAAAACATTTTTTTTTTTGTTATGGGAAATACTTGTTAAACTTCATGGGACTTGCGGAACCTCTAAATATCATTTAAAAAAAAACGTATTTTTTTTCTTCTGGATTCGAACAAATTTGAGGGCGATATGCATGAAAATTTGAAAAAAATGTGGACCACCCTAATACAAAATCGTACCGCCATTAATTTAATTTTATCCGAAAATAAATAAATACCATCAAGAGGATCGACCCAAACACATAGGCTTTTTTCCTCAACATTTTTAAGATGATCCGGGAAATCGAGTTTGAGAACTTCTTGATTCATATCAGTGACAATCCAGTCAGATGGAACTTCACAATTGGAAGAACCTTCCTCTCCAATAATTGTGACACCCGGAAATTGTTGATTGAGAGAAGCAAGAATACATCTTTGGGCAGAACGATCAGCTTCAGTTTGCAAATCGTTTTTTCCTTTGTCGACGATATTCAATTCTCCTTGACTCATCACATCGCGAATAATTTTTCCAGCTCTGTTGGCAGCTGTTACTGAAGAAGCTACGAGTCTTGCTAGAAGTGAAGCACTTTGAGCCATCTTTATTCCTTTTTCTTCTGTCTTTTATCTTTATATTTTTAATTCCTTCTTAAAACTGCGGACAGAGGAAGTTTCTTCAAAGAACTGGAATAGACAAAGTTTTAGTTGATACTGAATTAGAGATACGCTTTCTATTTTGCTTATAATGTCGCAAGGTGACAAGAGTGTGAAAAAGGGACCTTATGCTCAAGGTTCTTAAAAGAGAAAAGATTCTTGGCAATGCGGCCTTTTTATTTTAGTAAACTAGAACATTGGGCGTGCTAAGCGTGCACTAATTACCCTTTCACTAGAAAAACACAACATTTTTTTCCAACATTTTGTTATAGGTTTTTCAGAAAATCTTATATGATTTGAAAACGTTGTATATGATTCACAAAAGTTTGTTATAATAACGAGAAAATTTCAGTAAATTCAATATGAATGACACAATTTTTTTCATTTGCTTACAATTCTTTCAAATAGCAGATTATTTTTTTCATTAACAAAATATGTCGCGCCCCGTGTGGAATTATCTGACATCGTACTTTTAATATTTTTTAAACATTTTTTGGTTCAAAGTTCAACTACTTATTTAAAGGTGGAACTACCTTGTTTCAAAACATTATTTTGGCTGATAATTCATCATTTTAGTTGAAAAACCTTTTTTTGCTCAAAATTTAACTATTTTGTTGAAAAATTTTTGCTGTCATGAATTCAATTTTTTAAATGAAATTTTAACTATGCCATGTTTGCTTTAACATTTATCTTCTTCAGTTGAAAAATCAGCTATTTGTTTGAAAATTTCTCTATTTTGTAGAAACTTTGTCTTTTGTGGTACAATATTAATCTTCTTGGTGACTAATTCACCCTTTTGGTTGCAAATTCATATATTTTGGTAAAAATTAATCTTTTTTGGCAGAAAATTAATCTTTTTGGTTAAAAATTCGTTTCTTTGATTAAAAATTAGTTTTTTTATTGAAAACTAATTTTCTAAAGTGAAAATTTATCTTTCTTGATAGAAATTTAATATTTTTGGTTGAAAATTCATCTTTTTGGTTTGCAAAATTTAACTATGCTGTTGAAAATTCATCTATTCTGTTGAAAATTTGTCTATTGGGATAAAAAATCATTTTTTTTCTTGAAGATTCATTATTTAAGTTAAAAATTGATTTATTTGCTTAAAAATTGAACTATTTTGATGAAAATTCGTTTTTTTTTTGTTGAAACTGATTTTTTTATGACTGGAAAATGTTTGACATTTATCTTCTTCACTTGAAAATTCAGCTATATGGTTGAAAATTTCTGTATTTTGTTTAAACTTTGTCTTTTGTGGTAGAATATTAATCTTCTTGATGACTAACTCACCTGTTTGGTTAAATATTAATTTCTTTGGTTGAATATTAAACTATTAGGTTGAAAATTCTTTAAAATTTCCAAATTTGGCTTAAAATTAATGTATTTTGTTGAAAATTAATGTTTTTAGTTGAAAATTCATTTCTTTGATTGAAAATTAGTTTTTTTATTGAACATTCATTTTTTCAACTGAAAATTTATTTTTCTTGATAGAAATTTAATCTTCTTAGTTGAAAATTCATCTATTTTGTGAAAATTTGTCTATTGAAATAAAAAATCATTTTTGTTATTGTTAAAGATTCATTATTTAAGTTAAAAATTAATTTCTTTGCTTAAAAATTTAACAATTTTGATGAAAATTCGTTTTTTTTTCTTTAAACAGAATTTTGTTAACTGAAAATTTAACTATTTGGTTGAAAATGTTTGTATTTTGTTAAAACTTTGTCTTTTGTGATAGAATATTAATCTTCTTGCAGACTAATTCACCTTTTTGCTAAAAAAATTAATTTCTTTGGTTGAAAATTAAACTATAAGGTTGAAAATTCCTTTAAAATTTCCAAATTTGATTTAAAAATCATGCATTTTGTTAAAAATTAATCTTTTTGGTTGAAAATTCATTTTTTTAAATGTAAAATTGTTTTTTTTTTCTTGAAAATTAACTTTTTCAACTGACAATTTGACTATTCGACTTTTTGCCAAAAATTAAATTATTTTGTTGAAAATTCATATATTTTGTTAAAAATTTGTCTTTTTTTGGTAGAAAATTCATCTATTGGATTAAAAATTCATTGTTTGGTTGCAGATATAATATTTTAGTTAAAAATTAATTTCTTTGCTTAAAAATTTTACTATTTCGCTGAAATTTTTTTTTGTTGTTAAAAATGAATTTTTTGACCAAAAATGTAGCTATTTCATTTCTGTTAGAAAATTGATCTTTTTTAGTTTAAAATTCACTTCTCGTTTTTTTTTTGGTTGAAAATTCAATTATTTTGGTCGAAAATGCATATTTTTGGCTTGTAAATTCAACTTTTTCGTCGAAAATTCCCCTTTTTGGTTTGAAAATTAGTCTGTTTTGGTTAAGGATTCAAATATCTTGTTGAAAGTTCGTATTTTTTGGTTTAATTCAACTGTTTCTGATTTAAAATGAAAATATCTTTTTGGTGGGAATATCAACTATGACACTTTTTGTTGATTTCATTATAAGAAATTTAAAGGAGGTTTTTTGGGTTTCAATCGTGTGCAAAACTACGAATTTTGCCGACGTTTCGTGAACATTCGTAGATTTACACACGATTGAAACCCGAATAACCTGCTTTAAATTTATTACAAAGAAGAAAAATGTCAACCAAATTCTTGAATTTTAAGCAAAAAGGTGAATTTTCGGCAAAAAAATATCAATTTTCAACCAAATAGTTACATGTAACATTAATTTTCAACAAATTGGTCAAATTCATAACAAAAACTAAATTTCCACCAAAAACAGTTGCATTTTGAACCAAATAGTTGAATTTTCAAGCCAAAAAGACGAATATTTTGGAAGACAGTAGAATTTTCAATCCAAAAGGACGAATTTTCAACAAAATAGTTCAATTTTCCACCAAAAGAGATGATTTAAAAAAAAATAGTTGAATTTTCAACAAAATCTACAACAACAACAAAGTTCTTAACAAAGAAGTTCAACTTTCAACCACGTCGGTCGAATCTAACCAAAAAAGATTAATTCTCAACGAAAAATGTAATAATTGGTATTTCAACCAAAAGAAGATTTTAACTTTAAATAAAAAATAGTAGAATTCAGCTAAAAAGTTAGTTAAATGTTTTATTTTATTATAACCGAGGAGTTAATTTCTCCTGCAATCCGGTGTACACTTTTTATGCAATCATCATGCAATCCCATGCAATCTTTTACAATACCTTGAAATCTGCCCTTACGAAAAATATTATAGGAAATTCAGTATAGGTCAATCATGATTTTGCTGTAATGAATTTCTTATAAGTTTTGAGCGATTCTAGAAAAATCATTATAGAGAATCATTGTAAGAAAATCTGTATAGAAATAAAGAGTATTAAAATATTGAAAGAATTCATGCAAAAAATAGAAAAAGTACAAACGAATGATTTATTTATTTAACATAGGTTTTCGATAAATTTTAAGACATGTCAAGGAATTCCACAGAATTTTCAATGGATTTTAAGCGATTTCGTCAGATTTCATAAAAATTACACGCCATTTTTTAAATTTCCACACATACTAGGAGGTTTCAAGTTTTTCAATAGATTTAAAAATATTTCCACGAATTCCAAGGAATTTCGAAACATTTCGACGGGGTTTAGAGGATTTTTAATATTTTCAAACACTTCCGGGGACTTTAAGGAATTTCAACAGATATAAAAAATTTCAAAGAATGTTGTAATGCTATTTCTAAAGATCTGGAGATATTTCTAGTGAACTTCGGAAAATAAATTAAATTAAATTTGAAGGGATTCCTACTGATTTCAAGGGATTTTAAGGTATTTCGAAGAATTTCAAAAGACTCAAGGATTTTATTAAGACTCCAAGGATTTCAAGGGATTTCAAAGATTTATAGAGATTTAAACGTTTTTTTAAAGAGAAATTTCAAATGATTTATATTTTTTTAAATGCATTTTTACGTTTTCCAAATATTTCAAGGGATTTCAAGAGATTATACAGGATTTCAAGAGCTATAAAAAATGTCAAGGGATTTAAAAGAATTTTGTAGGATTTTGAAAGATTTCAAGGGATTTGTAGCGAACTTCAGTAAATAAATTAAATTAAATTTCAAGGGATTCCTAGCGATTTTTAAAGTTTTCAAGGGATTTTAAGGTATTTTAAGGAATTTCACAAAGATTCAAGAATGTCATTCAATCTCCAAGAATTTCAAGGGACTTCGAAGATTTCACGTGATTTAAACAGTTTTTTTAAAGAAAACTTTAATTAATAATTTTAATTATATTACAGAGCTTTAAAATGATTTATGTTTTATTTAAATGAATTTTTACGGGTTTCAAATATTTCAAGGGATTTCAAGAGATATACAAAAAGTCAAGGG